>PVIW01003716.1:0-134543 GCA_004026585.1 Noctilio leporinus
AAGAACTAGAGGAGCAACAACAAACAAAGCCCAGAGCAAGTAGAAGGAAGGAAATCATCAAAATCAGGGCAGAACTAAATAACTCAGAGATTCAAAGTACAATTCGAAGAATCGACAGGACCAGGAGCTGGTTCTTTGAAAAAATAAACAAAATTGACAAGCCCTTATCCAGACTCATCAAGAAGAAGAGAGAGAGGACTCAAATAAACAGAATCAAAACTGACAGAGGAGAAATCACAACTGATACCTCAGAAATGCAAAAGATTGTAAAAAATTACTACAAACAACTCTATGACAAAAAATATGACAACCTGGATGAAATGGACACATTTCTGGAAATGTATAATCTACCAAAACTGAGCCCAGAAGAAGCAGAAAGCCTGAATAGGCCAATAACAACTAGTGAAATTAAAGAAGTAACCCAAAATCTTCCAAAGCACAAAAGCCCTGGACCAGATGGCTACACAGGTGAATTTTACCAAACATTTAAAGAAGAACTAACTCCTATCCTCCTCAAACTATACAAAAAAATACAGGAAGAGGGAAGACTCCCAAATTCTTTCAATGAGGCCAATATTATTCTAATCCCAAAACCAGGGCAAGACACAACTAAGAAAGAAAGCTACAGGCCAATATCTCTGATGAACATAGATGTTAAAATTCTCAACAAAATATTGGCCAATCGGATTCAGCAGTATATTACAAAGATCATACACCATGATCAAGTGGGCTTCATCCCAGGGATGCAAGGATGGTACAACATTCATAAATCAATAAATGTAATACACCACATCAACAAATTGAAAGATAAAAACTATATGATCATATCAATAGATGCTGAAAAAGCATTTGATAAAGTACAGCAACCATTTATGATAAAAACCCTCAGCAAAATGGGAATAGAGGGAGCATACCTCAACATCATAAAGGTCATCTACGAGAAACCTGAAGCCAACATCATACTTAATGGACAAAAACTAAAAACTTTCCCCCTAAGATCAGGAATGAGACAAGGCTGTCCACTTTCTCCACTTCTATTCAACATTGTCTTGGAAGTTCTAGCTATAGCCATCAGAGAAGAAAAAGGAATCAAAGCTATCCAAATTGGAAAGGAGGAATTCAAACTGTCATTATTTGCAGATGATATGATAGTGTACATACAAAACCCAATGAGTCCCATCAAAAACTTATTCAACCTAATAAGCAAGTTTAGCAAAATAGCTGGGTATAAAGTTAATATCCATAAATCAAAAGCATTTTTGTATACCAATAATGAAACAACAGAAATAGAAGTGAAAAAACAAATCCCATTTACCATAGCAACAAGAAAAATAAAGTGCCTAGGAATAAACTTAACTAAAGAGATAAAAGACCTGTACTCAGAAAACTACAGAACAATGAAGAAAGAAATCAAGGAAGACACAAATAAATGGAAGCATATACTATGTTCATGGATGGGAAGAATTAACATCATTAAAATGTCCATACTACCCAAAGCAATCTACATATTCAATGCAATCCCAATGAAAATACCAATGACAGACTTCACAGAAATAGAAAAAATACTTCAAAAATTTATATGGAGCCAGGAACGTCCACGAATAGCCACAGCAATCTTGAGAAAGAAGAACAAGGTAGAAGGAATCACAATACCGGACTTCAAATAATACTACAAGGTTACTGTCATCAAAACAGCATGGTACTGGCATAAGAATAGACATATAGATCAATGGAACAGAATAGAGAGCCCAGAAATTAACCCAGGACTCTATGGTCAAGTAATATTCGACAAAGGGGTAGGAACATAAAACAGAGTAAAAACAGTCTCTTCAACAAATGGTGTTGGGAGAACTGAACAGCAACATGCAAAAAGATAAAACTAGACCACCAACTTACACCATACACCAGAATCAACTCAAGATGGATAAAGGATTTAAACATAAGCAGTGCCACCATAAAGGTCCTGGAGAAAAATATAGGCAGTAAACTTTTAGATATCTTATGCAAAAATATGTTTACTGATACTTCACCAAGGGCAATTAAATCAAAGAACAAATCAACAATGGAACTATATCAAATTGAAAAGTTTCTGTTCAGCTAAAGAAAATATCAGCAAAATTCAAAGGGAACCAACTGTATAGGAAAACATAATTGCCAATGATACCTTAGACAAGGGTCTGAACTCCAAAATATACAAAGAACTAATGTGACTCAACACCAGGGAGACAGACAGCCCAATTAAAAATGGGCAAAGGACCTGAACAGACAACTCCCTGAGGGAGATATACAAAGGGTCCAGAGGCATATGAAAGAATGTTCAACATCACTAGTCATCAGAGAGATGCAAATTAAAACCACAATAAGATACCACCTCACACCTGTCAGAATGGCAATCATCAGCAAATCAACAAACAACAAGTGTTGGCGAGGATGCGGGGCAAAGGGAATCATCGTATAATGTTAAAACTAAGAATGGAACTGCCTTTTGATCCAGCAATTCCACTACTTGGACTATACCCAAAGAATCCTGAAACACCAATTCATAAGAACCTATGTACACCTATGTTCATAGCAGCACTATTTGCAATAGCCAAGTGCTGGAAACAGCCTAAGTGCCCATCAGTGGATGACTGGATCAAAAAACATTGGTACAGTTACACAATGGAATTCTATATAGCAGAAAGAAAGAAGGAACTTGTACCCTTTGCAACAGTATGGATGGAACTGGAGAGTATTATGCTTAGTGAAATAAGCCAGTCATTGAAGGACAAATATCATATGATCTCACCCATTACAGGACAATAATGAACAAAACTAACAACAAGCAAAACAGAACCAAATATATGAATACAGTGAATAGGCCTTCAGTGGTCAGGAGGAAAGGGGTTGGGGGGAGGGGGGAGGCAGAGGCAAGGAAGGGGAGCAGCTTAGACCAGAACCTAGTGTAAAGGAACCATGGACATGGACAACAGGTGGGATTGACTTTGGGGGGAATGGGTGGGTGGGGAGGGTGACAGAAGGGATCAAAAAGAGGATGGATGTAATACAACAACAATAAAATTTAAAAAAAGAAAGAAAGAAAAAAAGAGGATGAGTAGGAAAGAACAAGCAAATAAACAGAAAATTGCCAAGTTCCAGAGCTGATAACTAGGTAGGTCTATTTCTTCACTAGTTGTTAAGGAAGGGGGGATATAGTAATATCTGTGATATTTATTCAACCTTGCATTCAGCAAATATGTACTGATTACCTTTCAGAGCCTGCACTAGTTTGCTAATGAATGATGGAGAAAAGTTCACTCTTTTTGCAGGCAGTGTTTCAACTCTAGTGATGGTGATTGACTGTATTAGTTGTCCAGGTTGTCATAATAAAGTGCCATAATCTCTGAGGCTTAAAGAACAGAAGTTGATTTTATCACATTTCTATAGGAGAGAAGTCCAAGATCCATATGCCTGCAGGGTTGGGTTCCTCTGAGACCTCCCTGCTTAAGTTATAGATGGCTGTTCTTCTCCTTGTGTCTTCACATGGTCTTCCCTCTGTACCTGCCTATGTCCAAATTTCCTCTTCTTACAAGGATACTGATTATATTAGATTAGAGCTCTTCCTAATGATCTCATTTTAACTTAATTATCTCTTTAAAAACCCTCTCTCTAATAAAGTAGCTTTCTGAGGTACTGGAAATTAAAACTTTAACAATGAGTTTTCAGAAGACAAATCAGTTCATACCATTGGCTAATATGTGGATAATTATCATACAGTATGTTATAAGTATAAAGATAATAATAATAAGTGAGCCTAACCCTAATCTAAAGAGAGAATTGGTGGGAATTAGGGAAGGAAATGGTAAGAGGAGGTAGAATCCTAAGAACCTGCTGCTACTTTCTCACATTCAGGGTTCCAGGTGGTCCCCAGTCTATTCTCTCTTCCCACTTACAGGACTTTCTTCTATGGATATCAGAAGCTGACTGACCTGACCTTTTTGGATCTTCACCCATTATTTTTAAAGATCCTTGCATTTTTACTTAACTACAGAAGGTCAATGTGTTCTCACACAAATTTTCCCAACTCATCTGAAGAAAGTACACAGCCCTTTGAAGGCTTTTAATCCTGGAAAAAGAGACAGGTAAAAGTCACAGTTAGGTAAAAGAGCAGTTAGAATAAAACTTATACCTGATCGTTGTAGGAATTTAAATGAATCTTAATTCAAACTTGTTGCTTCCTCGTTCTTCCTCTAATCTTGGGCATGACTTTTAAAAACAACATTGTCATTCCCCAGCCAGGGCACATAACCAAGTTGCAAGCCAGATAGATCTCCAGGCAGGTCCATGGCTGGAGGCAGGTGAAAGGCAACCATACATTGATGTCTCTCTCCCTCTGCCTCTCTCCCTTCCCCTCTCTCTAAAAAGAATAAAATATTTTTTTTAAATAAATAAATAAAAAGATTGTCAGCCTCAATACATGATTCTGTTCTTTATAATAGAAATATGGCATAATAGATAACTTCAGTTTAATGTCCAGTTGTGTCTTATTAACATGTGACCTTGGGCAAACTTTTTTCCCTTTCCTCTCATTTCTGTTTCTTTTTTCTTTTTCTTTTTCTTTTTTAAATATAGGCAACACCCATCACTTATCTTTTTGTTTCATTTGATACCTTATGCAAGATGATAAACATATGATTATGGCTTCCCTAGTTATTAGGCATTGGTGCTCTCTTGCAGAAAGCTGGTATTTACCCTCTAGCTTTTCATACTTGGACCATGTCAAATAATCACTTCATCTAGTCTAGCTCTTGTCCCCCACCCCCACTTTTTTTTTTTTTTTTTTTTTTGAGAATTTGTTGCCATAAACCCTTTGGGAAAAAAATATGTAATTCCTTATAATAGGGAAGGAATATTATAGAAACTTGACTTAGGCTCATGAGATAATTACAAAGGGATTCAAGATGTTGCAAAAATTCTGAAGTGACCAGGTCCTTTTCCAATCAAAATGTGCTATACACATCAGGAAAGAAATTACAAGTAAATGGAAGAGGCCTAAGGAAGACCTAATAAAGGTGGTAGAGTTCACTTTGAAACTTTAATGATTAAAACAAACCTAATGATCATACTAAACTAATGAGTTAACATTTACTGAGTTATTGGTATGTCTGAAATTGTGCTTAAGACTCATTTTAAAACATTGGAAATGACACATTTCTGTCATTATTACCTATATTTTAAAGGGAGGAAAACTGAGGCTTAGAATTGTCAATTTGTCCACTCCCATCAAGCTAGTAAGTGGGGGAGGCAGGCTCTTGACCTTGGGCACTTTGAATCCAGAAGAGCTATTATTAACCTCTTTGTACTAAGGAAGAGGGGGCAAGTGGTTTCTTTGCTATCCAGATATGCCAGATCAGTAGTCCCCAAAGTGGTATCTTTATAAAACAACAGCAACAAAAACAAAGACACTGCTACACAATTAGCCTGTAATCTGGATGTCAAGTCTTATTCTTCCTTGAGAGCATTGTTTGAAAAAGTGGCTCTGTGATATAAATCAGAGTTTTGTAGTTTGCCTTTAATTCACTTTAATCTCAATCACCCTGAGTCAGAAGAAGTAACTGTCAAAGGTTTTGGAATTATTTATGCCAATGGTGATTTTCTTCAATATTCATTCATGTATCAGACATTTATTAAAGCTCTGTAAGGGACAGGACATTATAAAGCATAGGAGACAGAGTGAGAGGCATATGTAAGTCATGGTAATTACTCACAAAGACCTCACAGCCTAGTTGGAGAGCAAAAAGTAAAATGAATAAATTACAACCTAGCATGGTGAATACCATTAATGCAAGTTGCTAGATTTTTTTTTTTTTTTTCTTACTTCAGCTTATTTCAGAACTAAAGCTAATATCTTTATTTTGGCTCTGGCTTGGAATAAATCTTACTTTGCCTTTTGAGACAGTGAAAGCTCTGTGGAGAAATAATAAGTTTAACCCAAATTCTCAGCAGTATGCTTGATGAGAAATAACACATTTTGAGAAGAAAAAGAATAAAGCAGTTTAGCTTGCTAGCATTTGATCCAAATATTCAGAGAAAAATTTAGACTCTGGTTATCTAAGTAAGCAGGTGGAGACAGTTAAAAAATTAGCATAAGTTAAATAATGAAACATTCATTAGTATACAATTGAATTACTGAAATTCTTGGCATATACACATTTTAATTTCATATGCTATTTTATTTCTAATAGGAGGGATTCATGTATAATTTAAAGAAATAAGTCTTGGCTGGTGGCACAGTGGATAACGTGCCAGCCTGTGAACCCAAAGGTTGCTGGTTCAATTTCCAGCCAGGGCACACATAACCAGGTTGCAAGCCAGGTCTCCAGCCAGGTCTTTGGTTGGAGGCAGGTGAAAGGCAACCATACATTGATGTCTCTCTCTCTCCCTTTGCCTCTTTTCCTTCCCCTCTCTCTGAAAAAAATTAATAGAATCTTTTAAAATATATATATTTTTAATTAGCATATCAACCATTTTCAAATATACTATATATAAATAATAAAAAACAGACAAGGGTATCTTTAAAGCTATAAATTTCAGCATCGTTGTATGTCTAACAGAATGTGACATTTTAAAATGAGTTTTCAGAAGCTTCAATATATTTATGTACTTTGAATTTTTATAGAGAAGAATGAGTGAATTTTTAGGGTTTTGATACTATATTCAGTATTCTTGCAAACTACAGATCAAGTAAATGACTGTTCAAATATTTGACAAGGAGTTTATAAAGAAAAATATGAATGATATAAAATACAGAACATAATATAATGAAAAGCCACAGCAAATACTTTCTGTTTTATACACTCATATTTCTCAATTTCTATAACTATCCCCCAAGATATTATGCAATCTTGGGAGACAGATGAATTGACAAGACATGGTTAAAGAAATATTCATTATTGGCATTGCTAACAGAGCAGGAAAGTCTACAGATCAGAGTAGACAGGGAATGAAGTGCTGAGCTCAGTTCCACAGGCTTCCATTCACAATTTGCTCTGTGATTTGTAGGTGAGTTTTATTCAGCCTGAGTCTTTCCCTCTAATTATGGGAAACAGAAAAACCAGTAAGACATGCTCTCTGAACTCCAATGGCTTTGGATTTCAACTTTATTATCTTTGGGATTTGGGACAACCAGTTTCATCCTTAATTTATACAATGAAATGAGAAAAATGATACATATTTAATATCAATGATGCAAGGACATAATTAGTTGCTATACATCATCACCTGATTTCCCCCTATTTTGTCAAGTTACTCAAGCTCCAAACTAGCTATCCTTGGCATCTCACCTTTGCTCCATGCTTTCAACTTCAACTCCAGAACAAATCTTGTCTCTGTTTACTTTTCTTCATCTTCCTTGACATCATCTAGATCAGGAATTCTAAACCTTTACAGTATTGATATTTGGAGCTAGAATGAGCTAGAGATTTTTCAGGGCTCAGTACTAAATAAAAATGTGGAGTCCTTTGTTTGAAATGCAAAGACATTGTGACATGAAAGAGGCTTCAAATATAAAGTGTTTTCCTTTCTTCTGCCATCTGTTATGTCATGGTATCAATTTTCTAGTTAATGTCCTTCTAGTAAAGAAAAATTAAAATGTTAAATTTTTAGCATGAATTTTACCATTCATCTTTATATTGTACAATGCCAGTATCATGTGCAAATATAAGAACATTTAACTCATATGCAAAATCATTGAAATTATACAATTACTGTTTCACAGTCCATGCATACATATGTATTTTGTTCTTACCAGAAAAATGGAAGTGCACAATCTAAATTTATTCTGATTGAGAAGAGGTTAGGAAAGGGAGCAAGAATGGTTTTTCTTTCTCTGTCCATTGATAACATCATTTTCAAATAATTTGATGGGTGAAACATGAGCAACATGAGTAAGAAAAGGTATGCAAGATTACTTGGTCATGTACATTACTTAGAAAGTCATTGCCTTCTTTCTGCATCAGAAATACTGTGCAATAGAATGTGCAGTCACTTGAGGCTCTAGGTCCTGCTTACTCAATTATAGATGTAATGTGGTTACCTTGTACTCACTTTGAGTCCTATTAAAAGTCTACAGGTCTACCAGACCCAGCTTATCAAGAATGGCAAACCCATATATGTTAATATGTCAGCAAGGAATGGGAGAAAGGCCTATGGCACACAGTTCTGTGACCTACAGTCATGCATTATGGTCCAAATGGACTTCACTCACAAATAAAAATTCAAAGATAAAATTATTAACAATTTCAAAGCAGTGATAGCAGAACAATAAATCCATTGTGGCTACCTTCTGAATGTAGACTGGGAGCCATGAGATTGCATAGGTCATAAGCTCTCAAAGTTGTTCCTGTTAACAAAGCATAATGTTTTGTGGGGGCTATTTTGTGCACTATAAGATGTTGACCTGAAGCCTTGGCCCCAACCCACTAGATACTAATAGCAACCTTCCCTTTCCTAGTCATGGTCATCAAAAATACCTCCAGACACCGAAAATGTCTCCTGAGGTCAATGCCTTCCCTCCCTTTGAGAATCATTGCTCTATACTAAGTTACTCTTGCCTCTTGCTCTTAACCAGCCACCCTGGTTCTCAAGATTTTCATCTTACATTTCATCCACAGCATAGAAGTACATAGATTCTTTGAATTGGTATTTCAGATTTCTTCAGATAATATCCCAAGAAGTGCAATATCTGAGTCATAAGGGAGTTTTATTTTTAATTTTTGAGGTATTTCTATACTCCTTTCCACAGAGATTACCCCAGTCTGCATTCCCACCAGCAGTATACATATAAGGGTTCCTTTTCCTTGCCAGCATTTGTTTGTTGACATATTGATGATAGCCATTCTGACAGATATCAGGTGGTATCTCATTGTGGTTTTAATTCATATTTCTCTGATGATTTGTGATGTTGGGCATCCTTTCATATGTCTCTTGACCACCTCTATGTCCTCTTTGGGGGAGTGTCTATTCAGGTTTTTTGCCCATTTTAAAATTGGATTGTTTATTTGTTCATTTTTGGTGTTGAGTTATTTAGGTTTTTATAGATTTTGAATATTAATCCTATCAGATGTATCATTGGTAAATAAGTTCTCCCAGCGCATAGGCTGTCCTTTTATTTTGTTGATGATTTCATTTACTGTGCAAAAACTTTTTAGGAGAAAGCATTCTACGTGATATCAAACTATGCCACGAGGCTATAGTAATCAAAGCAGCATGGTATTGGGACAAAAAGAGACATATAGATCAATAGAATATAATAGAGGACCCAGATAAAGACCTATACCTTTATCATTAATTCATATTTAACAAAAGAGGCAAGAAGATACAATGGAGTAAAGCTAGTCTATTCAATAAATGGTGTTAAGAAAATTGGACAGATGTATGCAAAAAATGAAAATAGACCACCATTTTATAGCACACACTAGAATAAGCTCAAAATGGATTAAAAACTTAAATGTTAGACTCAAAACCATAAAAATCCTAGAAGAAAGCATAGACAGTAAAATCCCTGACATTTCTCTCATAACCATATCTTTCCTGATATAGCTCTTCACACCTGTGAAATGAAAAAACAATGAACAAATAGAAGATTCACTGTTTTAAAATCTAAGCCCTGCCCATCCCAGAGTCACTTTCTACTCACTAGACTATGCTGGGCACTCTTCACATTTTTTGTAATTCCTTTGAAAGCTATTTTGTTTCACCTTTTGGCTTTGACAAATTTTGACAACAGGGTGCTACTCCATTGTGTCCCCAACATTGAATTTGATGGTGCAGATTCTATACAGATAGTGGCATCATTAGAGACATTTTTGTTGTTACTGTAGCATAAAAAGATTATTAAATGGAGAATCAGAGAAATTATGGTCAAATTCTTGGTTTTTCTACTTAATAACCATTATAATTTGAACTAGCTTGTTCTTTGGCTTTCTACCTTTTCATCTTTAAATACTCACTGGGTCTTAACATTCTCTAAGTTCTAAAATTCTGTAGCATTTAGAAAACTTATAAGTATTATTTTAGAATAGGAAAATTTATAAAATTATCTGAAAGAGGCTATAGTAAGTAAATAATAGGAAACATTCTCTGGTAAAATATTTGTTTTATAAAATCCACTAGGGTTAGTATATAACCTTCCTTAAAATTGAACCTTTGGGAAACTAAAAATAAATTAAAGTATGCCAGACATGTCAGAGTAAAAGCAAAATAAATGACTTTAAAAATCATCCCCTCTTTAAGGTCTACATTGTTAAGAAAGACTATTTGAAAAGGACTGGTCTTGCTCTGAAAACTCAACAAATAAAACCTGATCTTTAGTGTAGTTCTCCAATTTCTGTGTATGTGGCGGGGAAGATGCAGGGGAGTGTGTATACAAATGGATTCTTTCAACCCTTAATGAAGACAAGATGTAGTACTTGCCCTTGGCAAAACTGTGGTTGGCCATTCATCTTGGTGGCATACTGTCAATTCTCTATCACACCATTCTACCTTCTATTTACCCACCATCAATTTCCACTTGAAGAAAAAGATTTATAATTGTCAGAAGCCAAACAGCATCTTGAAGCTATTTCAGGGCCATAACTATAACATTTGTAGGAGCTCAAGCGGACAGATGGAGGTGGTTGGCATTATCTGGGAAGTTGCCCTGCTGGTTATCTCACTCTACTTTCCCCTCACCTGACAGTGTACCAGGTTCTGATCTCATCACCATTCTCAGCCTATGGTTTTTTCATACCCCATAGTGGACCTTTGTTGAGACCTAACAAACATGTACAGTTATCCTTTGCTATCTCCCTCCACTCTGCCTTCTTGATCATTGATGTAACTAACGACTGCCTGTGGGTTATTGATAGGGCCAACAGTGCCCCTGGTTGTTGTGCACTCTATCAGGGTTTCCTAATATTTGTCATCTTAGATTCATGACTTTAGAGTTGGACAGCATTTTAGAGTTCATTTTTCTAAAGCCTCACACACTACAGAAACTCTCTATCGTATCTTCAAAAGATAATCTGTCCTATAGTTTCTGCTTGAACCACATTCAATGACAGGGAACTCACTAATTTTTTAGGCAGGTCATTCTACAGTTAGACATTTCTAATTAGTAAAATGTACCTATTTTTTTCTGACTGAAATTGGTCTTTTCTCTGATTTCCACTCACAGATTTTAGTTCAGCCTCATCTGAAGCAACACAGTATAAGACTTTTCCCCTAGGTATCAGGTTAATTATTATGTTCCCTTAAATCAGGGGTTCAAAATTTATATTTTGCAGTGTGAATGAAATTTAAAATTATATTTTGGTTTATATAGTGATGCTATTGCTCCATATTTTAAAGTTTGTTAGACTTATTTTTAAATTCTTATTATATAGTGCTTACTATGTGTCAGCCATTTTATAAAATGTTCTATAAATATTAACTCATTAGCTACTCATAGTAGTTCTATAAAATAAGGGTTTATTGTTCTATTACTACTCCATTTTTAATCTTCTTTTATTTTTTAAAGAGTTTATTTATTTACATTTAGAGAAAAGGGAGGGGAGTGAGAAAGAGAGAGAGAAACATTGATTGCTTGCCTCTCATATGCCCCCAACTGGAACCTGCTTTGCAACCCAGGCATGTGTCCTGATTGGGAATCGAACCAGCGACCTTTTGATTTGTAGGTTGGTGCTCAACCCACTGAGCCACACCAGCCAGGGCTACTACTCAATTTTTAATGATCAGAAAACTGAGGGACAGAAAGCAACTCAGTAGTGTTGTTGGTATTCCAACCCAGGAAAACTGGTTTTAGAGTTGATACTCTCTTTAATCAGAATGTTATGCTGTACTCTTTAAAATATTAACTTCTAGAGTATAATCTGGACATTTGCTTTAGATATTTTACTTATACTGAGCTCACAGTTCCATAAGGCAAGAAAACTATGGGTTTTGCTTTAGCCATTTTTTTAGAAAACTCTCCTCCATACAACCACAGTGTTGCCTTGTACATAAAATATGCCAAATCTCTGAATTCTGACTTATGAGAATCTTCCAGATCCAGCTTTTCTCTGTTTGCCCTGAACCCTATGATGCTGACACTGACAGTGACACTCCTGATTTCTCAGGCCCATTAAGCTGCAATTTCTTGATTCATTTCATTATCCAGTCCATCTAAACAGGAGTTCTGGTGTTGGACTGTTTGCATTAAATTGCCCCTGTAAACTCAGTAAACTCAGGCTATACACAAGTTTTCTAACTTCTTGGGACCATGGTTCAAGAGCTACAGCCTTACCAGTTTAACAAGATAAGAGCTCAGACAGGATTTTAAAAAATTAGTTAAGTGACTGGGCTATGATCAGTAAGTACTATTACCTGTATTCCAATCACTTAACTAACCTAATGAGAGTTTTCTAACATTTAAATTAAATTTATCAACTTAAAGTATGTAGAACTGCCTGTGCCTGACCAAGAAAATTATTGTCGTTATCATCATTGTTGTCATTAACAAAATAATTATTATCCCTATTAGGATTATTATTAGCTGGTGAGTTGTATAGTTTCCTTAAACCCCAGTCTTTTGGTATTTGTTCTTCATATGTTATTTAACATGTATTTAAGAGTTACTATAGTTGCTAAGTACTTACTAACAAGTTTAACAAAATCAGATTTATTCTTTAATGTCCAAACCTTTAATGACTAAGCTGTTTCTTTCCCGCCTTCTTTGTATGTGAGTGCAAGTATTTTTGTCCTATCTCCCCACCTCTATTTGCTCATGTGTATCTCTGATCAAGGTAAATGTTTGAGAATTTCATTATAACTCCAGTGTCTATTTGGCCATATTTAATAGTAAAGTAGTAAAAGATCTGGAAAGAGAAAGCCGCTGGTTACCTCTGTATTTCTCTCCTCTACTTGTGCACAGATGAGGAAATAAATGAAACTGACGTTGCTAAGAAACTTTAAGGATAAGCCAAAACAAAAAGCCTTTTATAAATTAATCAATAAAGTCTTCAGAATAGGAAACAACATTAAAATGATTTTAAAATGATTTAGTCAAACCATTGTGTTTGCAGTATTATTTACAATCTCCAGGATCTGGAAGCAGCCCAGTGTGCCTTAGTAGAAGGTTGGATCAAACAAATAATGAGACACTTACACAATAGAATACCACTTGGCCACAAAAAATGAAGAAAAGTTTACCCTTTGAAACAACATGGTTGGACCTGGAGAACATTATACTAAATGAAGTAAGCCAATCAGAGAAAGACAAATACTATATGATTTCACCCAAGTGTGGAATCTAACCAACAAACTGAAGTAGCAAGGAAAGTAGAGACAGACTCATAAACGGAGTACAGGGTGACAGTTCTGATCCTGGAGAAGGGAGGTTAGAGGGTGGAGAGAGAGCCAAAAGGAAAAAGGGCTCATGGACAACAGTGTACTGATTGAGGGGCAGAGAGGGTATAAAGGGGATGAATAGTAATGAAAAAATACAATACAATTTTTTAAAGATTTTATTATTTTTTGAGAGAGGGGAAGGGAGAGAGGCAGAGAGGGAGAGAGACACCAATGTGTGGTTGCTGTTCACCTGCCTCCAGCTATGGATCTGGCTGGAGACCTGACTTGCAACCTGGTTATGTGCCCTGGCTGGGAATTGAACCAGCAACCTTTGGGTTCACAGGCCGGTGTCTTATCCACTGTGCCACCAGCCAGGGCCTAAATTTTAATAAAAAATTGTAAGTAAAATTATTTAGTCAGGCTTTTGCCAAGTGGAAAAATTCACTCGTGATACAGGGAGAGCTGATTGAGATCTCTGGGGAGAAGTAGGAGGGGCGGTAGGAGGAGTTTGCTGAGACAATGGGAAGCGGTCTAGGATCGGAGGATGAAGCCTCTAGAGCCTCTAGCTCATGAGCTTTTCTGTTTCCTGAGCTGGCTCTCTCTCTCAGGTTCTCCTTCCTTGAGAATGCTTGGATGCTCAAACATGCAGGAGCTGCCGTCATTTCCCAACAGGTAGTATTTTGGCTGGCAAAGAACTTCAGGCACAGCCTAGGATCAGGCTGGCCTGGCCAAGGGTGGCAGGTTTATTCTCTGGGTGTTCTAGAGGGAACAGGCTCAGGGTGTTCTAGAGGAACACCTCTAGAACTTCTTCCAGCAGTGTGTAGCTTTTGTTATTATGTTGTTTTAGTTTGTAAACTAACACTATAGAAACTAACAGGGGAAGAGCTAGGAGAATCCAGGTGTTAGAGGTTAGCTTTAATTGATAGCTTAAGTAATTAAAGCTGTGGCTTGATAGGCTGCAATGACTGCTTTTGAATAAAGACTCATTTCCTTTATCACCAAACCTTTGCCTCAGTAATTTTGTCTAGAGGGTGGCAGTGGGTAACAGGTCCCCAGTTTCTGTTTGGTAACACTCAGACTGATTGATAAGCTGGATTCACTTAAGACAGTTGAATTCACCTCTTTGTAGACACAATGCAAAAGACCCAATGTACACCCATTCTCTTAAAGAGAAAAATATATATTTGGCCAAGTAGCCCTTCATTTGTGCCTGATATGTCCATGTAGAGGAAACAGGATTTACCAGGAAGGTGCATTATTCTTTTTCCCAGGAGTTAGAAACAATTGGGCAAATAAGTTTCTTGCCCTAAACCCTGAATTATTCACATGTTTTATGTTTCAAAGATGACTCAAATAGTAGATGACTTTATAAGGAAATTAATCACTTTTTTCCCTGCATTTGTCTTTTTTTCTTCTTTTTCTCTAACCATTAAGCCCAAGTTCACTTAACCGCGGAATACGCAGAGCCTGACTGTTAACACTTTTAGAAAACATAGGCTCTGTCTTCAAGAAATTTGCTATCTAGCAATAGTTAATGGTTTTATTATTTTACTAGTTTTCTATTTAAAAAATTGTATGCCCTTATTACTATCATTATGATAATATCTCACAGATATCCTCTTTTCTCATTAGCACTCCATTATAAATCTATCTGACCAATTTATCTAAACTCTTCAAACTATTTAACCTAGGAGTCTCAGATGAATATTAGGAGTTGAAAAGAATGAAAATTACTGTCTATCAAGATGAGAAACATTCAAACCTATAGATAATTTTTGTGATTTTCTTTGGGCCAAAATGACAACCATCGCTGGGAAGCAAAACCTCAAGGGGTTGAGATAATGCTCCAGAGAATGACAGTTATGCATCTTATTCTATATATTATAATCAAAAGATGAGGTGTTAAGTGGGTTACATGAAATCCATTGGTGAAAGGTTAGGGAAAGAGAAGGAAGGAAAGCAAGGAAAGCTCTGGGATTGAATAAAAAGGAAAATGATAGACACATCTTTTATATAGGAGGGTACAGGATTATGGCTCAATGGATTGAGTGCCAGCCTGCAAACCAAAAGGTTGCCAGTTTGATTCCCAGTTAGGGCACATGTCCGGGTTGCTGGCCAGGTTCCCAACTGGGAGCATGTGAGAAGCAATCACACATTGATGTTTCTCTCCCTCTTTTTCCCTCTGTGCCCCTCTGTCTAAAAATAAATAAAATATTAAAAACAAACAATTTACATGATAACTATAATAATGAGGGAATTTGTGGTCTCTCCCTGGTGTGAAATTTGTGGTTTGAGGGGTATGAAGGAAAGGAAATTTAACATTCTAAACGTATATTGTTGTAGATGCCAAAAGATAAGAGACAGGCTCAGTTGAGATAAAGTTTGACCTTTGTTAGGGAAAAATGCCATCCAAGAACATGACTATCTGCCACGACCTGATTTTAGTTAGAAAGTTTTTCATTTCAGAACATCCTATGTGGTTACTTTCAGTCTGAGTTTGTAAGACCACACCATGCAGGCTTCCCCTGAGCTTGTCAGTTTCAGCATGTGGCCCTTTTCCTTCCACGGCTTTTACTTACACAATACACAACGTACTTTTCCTCTCACTACAAAAGCAATTTGCATAATTGTCAAATAGCTTCAAAATGCAAAGGGGAAAGCTGAAATTATAGTGAGGAAAAAAGTAAACATGATTCCAAATATTATAACACATAGCCTCCATGGGAGTGGGTGAAGAGTTGGGGGAGGGGGAGCAGGCTGTCTTAGTGGTTACTGAAATACTTGACAGAAAAAAAGCAAAACAAAAATTAGAATTTATAGGTAAATAACTCAAGCAGCCCTTTAAATAATTTTATGTAAAAGATTGTCAGCTGTAGTGACCTTGCCCTTCATCAGCAGGAGTCCCCTGTGCTGTCCCTGGCCTTCTCTGCGGACTTTAGGATGCTGTTATCTTTTGAGTTCGGCAGAAGAGACCATACTTAGTAACTTTGAAAATTTAGCACTTAGAAAGAGGAAAATTATTGTATGTAATGGGATTTCAGGATTTTAGTAACCCCAGTTTAGATGACAAATGCTACCAAATAAAGTATTTTATGACAACATATAAGAGATTATACTTATTCCCTGAGAAGCTTTTCACCTCCATTTTATGTACTTTTAGGATCTGTACTGAATAAGTGAAGTAGCTGAAGCTGTGAAGTTTGATTCCTCCCAAACACTAAGGGGAATGTTGAAAAATATCTACATAAAAGACACCCACAACATAAAGCTGCGAAACTTAGCTTACATGTTAATCATTGCTTTGTGCTGTTTGCACAACAATCATCAAATTTGGCCCAGACAAAATAAAGAATATAGCCTCATTAACAAGTTTGGCAGTGTTTTAGTGACAGTAATCACATTTTTATTCTATTTTCATATTCAAGACTTCAAATAAGCTTAAAAAATATTCATTAACAAAGCAGGTTGCAGCATGCCAATGAGGAGCTGCATCAGCGCTGTCATATATAATTTAGTGAGCATTATCTAGGAGGGCAGAGTTTAGTTTTAACTGCAGGAAATACATACACAAAGAAACATGCCAGATGAAATTAATGAAAATGTTCTCTTAAATGGACTTCTCACTAAAAGGGAAAAAAATACTCTACAGTGTAATTTGTTTGAATTTTAAACAGTATGGTCAGTCATTAATGAGCAATATTATTTTAAGGACCTGTCCAAAGACTGATTTTTTATTGAATACAATTATATAAAAAAGCAAGAAAACATACAAAACTTATGCAAAAAATGAAATTTTTACTTTTACTTGCAAAAGATGCAGTGACATGAATGAAGCAAATCTCAAAACCAAATACAATTAAAATGTTGTAGAATTGTGTGCAGTCATATAAAAAAATATGAAAGTGAGAAATCTGGAAACTGATTTCTCAAAGAATAGTTGATCAAAGGATGAGAAAAGGAATAGAAAGATGCACTAACAGCTCTCTGAAGGTCTTTCCTTACTTATCTTTTGAGGCTGGTGTGACTGCCATTCCAACTCAGGTTTTTACTTCAAAATTAAATGAGAAACCATGATATATTACTATTAATGACTGGGAACGTGCTTCACATATCTGACATTTGACTAGAGTAATGAGAGAAACTGAGGCCCTTTTTCTTTAATATTTAGTAGATATCTTGTCTCCAACATCTAGAAGAAGCTTAGGCTTTTTCACATGGCATTTGGATTCCAGAAACTCATAATACTTGGGCATATTTGCTCAGTTGATTAGATTGAATCTGCCTAGAGCCATTTGGACAGGTATCTATCGTCTATCTGTCTCTCTGCCCATCTATCTACCTATCTATCAATGAACTAATAGATTCAATCAATGAGGAAAATTTAATAAACATTGAAGAGTAATTGAGTGACATGTTATGAAAAAATAAAATTATAAAAATTATGAGACTGAAACTGGAAAAGCCTGTGTTTGTGCTGCCTGTCATCTACCAGACCCACTAAGCAGAGACAGGGATTGAATCTTTATGGGCGCTTTATTCAGATGGTTGGTGATTTGAGTAGACAGCAGGTTTGCACCCTAACAGACTGTCTTACATTCCACTATAAACAGGCCATTTTATAAGGAGAAAAAGGGTTTAAGTAAGGGGTTTGGAATTAAGGAAAATGTTAAAGAGATCAAAGCTGCAGCCTTCTTTCTTTGTTCTGGGTGGAGATCTTCTTACCCTGGAGCCAAAGTGGGTCACTCCTCTTGTTCCTAAAAGAATAGCTTTTTACATAAGTTAATTACTAAACATATTAACTGGAGTCAAAGTAGATCATTCCTTCAGTTCCTGAAATAATATATTTTATGTACATTAATTACCAAGTTTAGTGGCTGTTACATGAAACTGAAAATTGCCAGCATTTGAAGATCCCATCAAGACTAGCCCTTTTACCATTGGTTATTATATTAGTTTGTCTGGGAAATAATTTTTCTTCAGGGAATCTCTGAGGGACACCAATGTACCTCCATAGCACATTAACAGTTTATTGCATATGCTAAGGGCAAACATTGGGTCAGTAAATATGTATATTACTAAAATCCAAAAATTGATCAAATAATTCATGGTGTCCTAAAGCTGTATCATGTAGCCCATTTTTACCCCTGAAACAATTATGTGGTTTTTGCAAGTCTGTTTAAAAAATTTATTTACTGGAGTTCCAGTGAAGATGGCAGTGTAGGTAAATATGGAACTTAGACCCTTCCACATCAAAATTACAATTAAATTACAACAACCATCATTCATAATTGCCTGAAATCTAGCTGAACAGAAGTCCTAAACTAAGGCTATACAGAAGAATCCACATGAAGATAGGTAGGAAGGGTGGAGACAGACAAGGAACAACTGAGCTGCTTCCACATCGATGGATAGCAGTTAGAAATCAGGAAAGATATCTCAGCTACAAAGGTCCCCACTAAGGAGTGAGGGGTCCCAGTCCCACGTGTGAATCCCAAGCTCAGGGTTCCAGCCCAGGAAGAGAGGTCCCCATAACTTCTGGGATTGTGGCTGAGTGAGACAGAGGGCTACTGCAGTCTCAGGTTTCCTTCTGTAAGGTCCCATAAAGGAACTTAATCCGACTCACTTCCTCTGAACTCCAGCACTGGGGCAGTAGCTTCAAAGGTACCAGGGGCATAAGGGCAAAAGCTAAATTTTCTGGTTTCAGGGTGAATGCTGAGTAACCACTTTCTCTCAGACAGAGCGTTGGCAAAGACAATTGTTTTGCCCAGCCTTTCCCCAAAGAACCAGTAAATGGGCACCATATCTGAGTCTTCATTAAATTGGCTCTCACTGTTTGCCCTACTCTGGTGATTCCTTGAGACTCCACCAACCCAGTTCGTGGGATAATCTAAAGCTGTTTCTAGTGTATTTTCCATACAACTTGACTCTCTTGCCTCATTTTTGGACTAAAATATCTGAAATAAGCAACATCTTGCCTCTATGTACCCCATACCACTTGCTAAGTGGCCCCAGGCCTGGTACTATCAATGACTGGCCTTGGTTCACAGTTTAGCCCCCTCCTGGGAACCTAGCACCAGTAGTAGCCATTTGCAGATCACTCTGTAACTCATGCTAGGTAGCTCTAGGAAGGTCACAGATAGTGATTGACCTTGCATCTCCTAGCAGGCCCCAAATCCAGTGTACCAGGTGAACAACTTCAGATCACACCATATTACAACCCTATCACTTCCATGAGTGATGCACTCAAGAGGCAGACTCAGTGGGCACCAAAGGTCCACTAAAGCAACCCTGCCCCATAAAAGTTGGCCCCTGCACCATAGGTCCTCTCTGGTAGTCACAGCTGGTCCTCATAGCCAATGACCCTCGGGACAGGGGCGGGGTTTACTCCCTCTCAATAACATGGCAACAGCAACCACGACTCAACTCTAACAGGAAAGCTCACATAGCACACACAGAGGGCACACTTGGAGAGGGCAGCTGGGGTGATGGGGAGGCTATGCCACTGGGCCTTACAAGACACCAATTATATAAGGCCATTCTACCCATTCTGGGAGATGGAGCAGCTCTACCTAATTCATAGAAACAGAGGGAAATAGTCCAAATGAAGAGACTAAGAAATAGGTCCCAAATTGAAGAACAGGAGAAATCTCCAGAAAAAGATCTAAATAAAACAGAGGCTAGCAAACTACCAGTTCAAAACAATGGTAAAAAGGATGCTGAAGGAACTGAGTGAGATTGTCAGCAGCATGAAAAAAGTACATGGGAACTATAAAAAAGAACCAGCCAGAAATGAAGAGTACACTAATTGAAGTGAAAAATAAATTATAGGGAACCAACAGTTGAGTCCATGAAGTAGATAATCAAATCAGTGATTTGGAATATAAGGCAGTATAAAACATATAATCAAAGAAGAAAACAGAATCCAAAAACTAGAACAACATAAGAAGTGTCTGGGGCAGCTTCAAGCATATGAACATTCACATCATGGGAATGCTGGATGGAGAGAAGAGAGATAATAGAAGTGCCAAAATGAGAAGAAAGAAAGCAAGAAACTAAAAAGCTATTTGAAAAAAAAAATAATAATGATGAAAAACTTCTCTAATCTGGTAAAGAAAATCGACATACAGATCCAAGAAGTACTGAGGGTCCCAAACCAAAGATCCACACTGAGACACATCATAATTAAAAAACCATATATTAAAGATAAAGAGAGAATCTTTTTTTTTTAAAGGTTTTATTTATTATTTTTTAGAGACAGGGGAAGGGAGAGAGGCAGAGAAGGGGAGAGACATCAGTGTATGGTTGCCTTTCACCTGCCTCTACCCACCAACCTGGCTGGAGACTTGCCTTGCAACCTGATTATGTGCCTTGGCTGGGAAATCAAACCAACTACCTTTGGGTTAGCAGGCCAAGGCCTTGTCCACTGTGCCACCAGCTATGGCTAACGAGAAAATCTTAAAAGCAGTTAGTTACCTACAAAGAAGTTCCCATAAGATTGTCAGTGGATTTCTCAACAGAAACTGCAGGTCAGAAAAGATTGGCATTAAATAATCAGAGTGATGCAAAACAAGAACCTAAAACCAAGATTACTGTACTCAGCAAAGCTATCATTTAGAATCAAAGAACAGATAAAGAGTTCTCAGACAAGAAAACAAAAAAATTAAAGGAGTTCATTGCCACCAAACCAATATTACAAGAAATAATAAAGGGCCTTCTTTAAGAAGAAAAAGAAAGATAAAATATGTGAATAATAAATGGCCAGGACAAAGAACAAAATCTGTAGTCCCCCAAAATAACCAATGTGCTTTTATTCCCTGTAAGTAATAAACTTCTTTGTTTAGTTGTTTCAAAATAAACAAACAAACAAAATAGCACAGATACATGTAAAAGGCATTAGGCTAAGTGAAATAAGTCAAAGTAAGACAAACACCATATGAATTCACTTTTATGTGAAATCTAAAAAACAATATAAACAAACAAAACAGAAACAGACCATAGACACAGAGAAGAGACTGACAATTGTCAGAGGATAAGGGGATCGGGGAAAGTGGGTGAAAAAGGGGATGGGATTAGGAAATAGAGATTAATAGTTACAAAATAGTCACTGGGGTATAAAATAGCATAGGGAATACAGTCAATAATATTGTAATAAATATGTTTGCTGGCAATTGTGTACTGGGCATATCAGGGGAAATGCTTTGTAAAATATGTGATTACTTATACTTATACTATACTCCTGAAACTAATACAAAATAGTATTGAATGTAAACTGTAATTTAAAAAATAAATCAAAGTACATTAAAGATAATTAAATAAAAATTAATAAAATTATTTATTGTAATTTTCACAAAATATTTAGTGAAAACATAGAAATGCATATAAATAATTAAAATAAACAATATAATAAATACCTAAAAGAAAATACATTTAAAAACCAAGATCAGAAAAATTATGAAATCTAATCAAAAGTCAGGTAAAATAAAGGAGAAAAAACCTTCTTCAAGAGTGTCAAATCCATACAGTTGCTATAGTTTACTTTCCTGATGAATGAAACTAAAAGAGAATAAGCCAAACTAACTGTGTCTTCTCTTTATATATATAAGATGAAATAGCTATTGTTACAGTTAATAAACTTTTAATTGTGCTGTTCAGATCTAAAATACTAACTTTTATTGTCACATCACTTTGAAACTAGGAAGTCAAGTTCTTTTCAAATTCTAAATTAAAGAAAAAAAAAAAATTAAGCACAGAAAAATCAGATTCCAAATCCAGAATCATACAATTCTTACTGAAATTTGTGATTGAGACTGAGTCTATTGGTTTCCAGTCAAGTATAGTTCTCCTAATGTCCCAGGTTCATCCCTTCTTTGAGGATGTGATAGGAGGACCCACACATTGTCTGGGTTAGAGAAACCTGGTTTTGTTTGCCAAAGGTCAAGTATTACAGAGATGGACAAGTTATAAGAGGTTGTGCTTCTACGGAGGATAGTAGTGTCACAACAATTGTTTGATCATTGATTAAATACAGTTTCTCTCCTAAAGCAATCATAATTTTTAACACAAATTAGAAGGGTGAGAGACCCTGAAAGGATATTATTCTTTCCATGAGCAGTTAGACTTTCATTCTCAGTAATCTACAAGTAAATATAAATCAACATATTGCCATTTATTTAAACATGTCCATTTTAGTTCATTTGGACATGACCTTGTTCATTTTACTTGGTATCTTACAGTGTGAAAGTAAAATTTTTCCCTATTCACATGAATGACGATAGTGTATTCCTTAGAGCAGTATTTTGGTGGAAAATAAAAATAGATACATATCTACATACAATTAAAAGATGCCTTACAATATGATTAACCTCTCTTGGGCTCAGAATAAGGTCTCAGATGGCCTCACTCACATGTCTAGCACATGGTCGAGTAAATGGGAACAATTGTGACCCCATTCTCAAACGTCTAGCATATAGTTTAGGCTTCTTTGCATGGCATTTGGATTCCAAAAAAAATCTGGAGAGTGAAAATCAAAAGGTAAAACAAAACCAAGTACTCTACAAGTCTCTGCATACGTAACATTTGCTAATGTCATTTCAGTTTTTTAAATTGCATTGTAAAATACAAATGAGTTATTAAATTGACTTGCCTCTTTTTCCTGTTACTGTATTAAAAATATAAGTCAACTGAATAAGAATGTGTCAGGGAGCAATTATATTTAGTACATTGCTATAGGTGACAGGGGAGGTTAGTTTGTACTATGGTGATCTCCTTGACCAGATCAATTTCATTGCAGGTAAGGCATATATTATAAAAGCAAAATGCTACTGCTGATAAGTATGCTTTCAGAGCTGGAAAACCATTGCTTATCAAAGGAACAAAGCAACAGCATGTTGACAATCCAGTGCTACAAATCCTGTTCTGCTCCTAGAGGGAGGTTGAGGTGGGATCAACAACAATAAAATGTCCTACCTGCGGCCTCCCCTTCACCCTTATATTTTTCAACCATTTCGCATTTAGTGGGCATGAGAAGAACTGATTTTCTGTTACATTATGTATATTAAAACATATTCACATTTGGTGTAATATAGCCTTTTATTTGATTTAACTTCATTTTACTCTTTTATTGTTCATAAATTAATAATGTTCATAACTGATACTCTGATGTCTAAACATCCAAATCCTCTATAGGGCCCTGGCAGGGGGCACAATGGATAAGGTGCCAGCCTGTGAACACAAAGGTTGCTGGTGCGATTCCTAGCCAGGTCATATAACAAGGTTGCAAGCCAGGTCTCCAGCCAGGTCTATAGCTGGAGGCAGGTGAAAGGCAACTATACATTGAAGTCTCTCTCCCTCCCTGCCTCTCTCCCTTCCCCGCTCTCTAAAAAGTAATTTAAAAAATTAAATCCTCTATAAAAATAAAAACAGTATGAAATTCATTCCGAAGTACACTATAAGTGAAAACTCTAATAGTGCATGTGGTGGTTTGACATATACAATAGAGATTTAATTCCCTAGTTGCAACCCAAGCTTTCCACTTGCTATTTGTGTCACACAAAATTATTTAGCATAGTAAGCATCAAATTCCTTATCTGAAAAATAGGTATAATAGTTTCAGCCTCAAAACATTGAAATAAGAATTTAAAAAATAACATATACAATTTATTTTAACATATTTTTGGTACTCAATAAATTAGAATTATTATATTTAGTGTTGATGTGAATAATTCGATGGAACTGGAGAGTATTATGCTTAGTGAAATAAGCCTGTCAGTGAAGGACAAATACCATATGATCTCACCCATTACAGGACAACAATGAACAAAACTAACAACAAGCAAAACAGAACCAAATATATAAATACAGTGAATAGGCCTTCAGTGGTCAGGGGGAAGGGGGTTTGGGGGAGGGGAGAGGAAGAGACAAGGAAGGGGAGGAGTTTAGACAAGAACCTAGTATAAAGGAACCATGGGCATGGACAATAGGTGGGATTGACTTTGGGGGGAATGGGTGGGTGGGGAGGGGGACAGAGGGGAGCAAAAGGGGGATGGAAAAAAAAGATGTGAATAATTCTTTCATATATTTATTTGTCATTTGTATATTTTCTTTGTTGTGGTATCTCTCAAGATCTTTGGTTCATTTTTTAAATCAAATTGAATTGTTAGATTTCTTATTACTGAGTTTTAAAAGATTTTTGTATATTTTGGATAGCAGTCCTTTATCATCTGTGTATTTTGCAAATATTCTTTCCTAGTCTGTGAATTGTCTTCTTATTTTCTTGAGATTGTCTTTCACAAAGTAGAGGGTTTTTTGTTTTGTTTTGTTTTGTTTTCTTCTATTTTTAATGAAGTTCAGCTTATCAATTATTTATTTCATGGGTCATGTAATTTTGTTGCATCTAAAAAGGGATCAGTGGAATTGACTTTGGGGGGGAATGGGTGGGTGGGGAGGGGGACAGAGGGGAGCAAAAAGGGGATGGATGTAATACAACAACAATAAAATTAAACAATAAATAAATAAATAAATAAATGAAAAGGGATCATCATATTTAAGGTCATCTAGGTTTTCTCCAATACCATCTTCTAGGAAGTGTTGTTATAGTGTTGTATTTTACATTTAGGTCCAAGATCCATTTTGAGTTTATTTTATGAAGGATATAAAATCTGTGACTAGATTCATTCCAGTTGTCCAGCACTATTTGTTGAAGAGACTCTCTTTGCTCTACTGTATTGTCTTTGTTCCTTTGTCAATGATCAGTTGACATTATTTATGTGTGTCCATTTCTGAGCTCTCTTCTGTTTCTTTGATCTATTTGTCAATTCTTTCGCACTTTTGTGATTACTATAGCTTTATAGTGAGTCTTAAAGTGAGATAGTGTCAGCCCTCCAACTTAGTTCTTTTCCTTCAACTTACCTTTAACTCTTTCTCACATATCATGAGTAAAAAAGCAATTTATCATAGATATCCTTTCTTGAAAAAACATAGCACTAGCAACAAAACCTCTTCTAAGCTCTACTTGCTAATTTGTAACATATAACACTGAAGTGTTTTTGAACTTTTGACCTTCTCAGTAATGCCTCTTGCCCACACACACTTTGAGTATTGGGATTTCAGGTTAAAAAGGATTTATTGGCCTTGGCTGCTATGGCTAAGTGGATTAAGCACCGGCCTGCAAACCCAATGATCACTGGTTCAATTCCCAGCCAGAGCACATACCCAGGTTGTAAGCCAGGTCTCCAACCAGGTCCTCACCTGGAGGCAGGTGAAAGGCAACCATACATTGATGCTTCTCTCTCTTTCTTCCTCCCTCCTTTCCCCTCTGTCTAAAAATAATGAATAAAATATTTAAAAGACATAATCATGGATGTGAAAAACTTAAAGGACTCTGCTGTTTCAACCTGACTGATAAGTTACAGCTTATAGAGCATAAAATAAATAAAGTAAATGAAGCAGTATCCACATTTGAAAAAAGGATTTATTGTATGATTGAATATAAATGAATCAGTTCAAGTGACTGGGTTAGTGACTTAGTGAAGATTAAAATTTAGATTACTCAAGACAGGCTCAAGGGGAAAAGTTATCAACTTAAGCACAAAAATGTCTTCTCCGGGGATTATGTCCTCTTAGAACATACTGACTTTTTCTCAGGATACCATTTGGACTCAAATATGGAGATTTCTAGTTTTACAGTGTTGCAACTATCCATTAATTTAAAACATCATAAGAGTAGGGTCTGAGAAGACCCCCACAAATATTGAGTCTTGTTTCATTTTCATTCAGCAGGTTGCTTGCCTCCTCTATAATGGAAATCATTCATTTGTAAAATAGTGACAATGTGTGTACTTCAGGGAGGCTTCTAGGGATGACAGCATCAAAATTAGAAGATTATCCTACATGTGATTGCCTTTTCTATTTCACCACTTGGAAACAATATATTGTATGGCATATTATAGAGCATAGGTATTAGAGTCAGTGAAAGCTTGGGTTTGAGCATTAGCTCATGGGACATTCTAGTGGTCTGATTTTACATGAGTTACTTGTACCAGGTGACCAGGCCACTCTTAAAAAATGAGAATCACAATAGTTATCTCTGAATTATAAGACATCAATACCAATGTTCAATACAGAGTGATATCCTCTAATTCTCATTTTGAGCAAAATTTTACAGCACAAAGTAAAACAAATCAAAAGTGTTAATTGATTGATCATTGTATCTTTGCATGTGTCATTAAAAATACTAACTGGGTCATTCAGCTGTAGTGGGTAAAAGAAAGATACATTTAATAAAGATATTGACACAAAGTGACAAGTTTCAAAATATTCAGATGTCTATATAATGATTAAGATTAAAGAAAGTTTTATTTTAAAACTAAGTTTGATGGCTAACAGAAAATAAAATATGATCAAGGAAGTTTGACATAAAGATTTAAAGTCGAAATTGGTTTGTAGCTAAAACTTGAAGTTCATTTTGAGAGTGATTTAAGATTGGATTAAAGTCTTCAAGATGAAACTCAAAGAACAAAAACTCCCTGCTTAAACAATGTAATAATGTACTGAAAGACTGAAAAGATATTTCTTCTTTGGGCTAAAAGTGACAAAAAATCTCATTTTCTTCTTGCAATAGAAGTGTCATCATGAGACAGTCCACCAGAGATAACTTTGCCCAGAAGCTCTTCATTTACCCATAGCTGTACATACATTCAGTTCTACCTCGGGAAGGTCTGCTTCTGGAGATGCTCCACATTCTTTACTGACAGCTAAATTGTGTCTCCCCAAAATTCTTATGTTGAAATCATAACCCTTAGTATCTTAAAATTTGACTATATTTGGAGATACGATGTGGTGGAGTAGAGAGACAAATAGGGTTTAACATTATTTAGTACAAGATGTGCTATGAGAAGCACCTGTATTTCCCAGTGCTGAAGTACAGGCAAAAGAAGTGATCTCAGGTCAACCTATGCATTACCAGGCAGTAAAATGGGTTTGAGTCAAGAGCACATTTTCTAGATGACTTTGTGTGAGGCAAGGCAGAGAGAAAACATGTTGCTCAAGAAACGGGAGAGTGTTTGGGAAAAGCACCTTGATCATGAAAGGTACCAAAAACATTGAGGAGGCAATGGGAATAGGAAATAGAGTATAAAACTACCCCTTGCCAATACGGATATGAGTAGGAGCCTTGGAAAGAGATCTTGAAATAGAACATATGCAAAAGGAAAAAAGCTGACTTTGATCCAGAAATGCAGAATAGTACTTAATATCCCAAAGCCAGCTCCTCAAAATTGTATAAAAATAAACCACAACCAGAGCAATTTAAATTATTACCCACTTGTTTTTGCACCCAACAGTTGGATACTTATTAGTATCACTTATTCTTAAAGCATTAATTGAGAGCTTATTATGTTCTAATAATTCAGAGACTGATTAAATCAAGTTTGGAGCTAAGTGGGGCATTGACAATGCATGTCAAGTTAGAAATAACAATATTTTAACTTCTCCTATTTGTTGAGTATATGCCATGGGAGACCCCTGTAGCAGGGCACAACATAGTTCATTGCTGTCACCTTTCTCAAGAAAATACAAAAATTTAGATCTGATAGTTGTTTATAGCTGACTGTAGTTCTGGAAAATTGTATACTAATGAGAGATTCTACTGTTTAAAAGTCAAAACTGATTCTAAAAAAAGACAGAGGGGCCCTGGCTGGTGGCTCAGTAGATAGGCACCAGCCTGCAAACCCAAAGGTCACTGGTTTGATTCCTAGCCAGGGCACAAACTAGCTTGCAAGCCAGGTCTCCAGCCAAGCTGGTAGCTGGAGGCAGGCAAAAGGCAACCATATGTTGATGTTTCCCTCCCTTCCCCTCTCTCTAAAAATAACAAATAAAATATTTTTTAAATAAATAAATAAGACAAAGGAAGAAATAAGTCCTAGGCAAATCCCAAAGCCTTCAGAAATGCCCATCCCAACTGACTTTGTGAGTCACTAGCAGCCAACAATCTAAACAATGGTGACACTATGATGCAAGCTGATCATGGAAAGAGGCAAGTGTCACAGGTGAAAGATATTTTAAGGACTTGTCAAAGTATAATAAGCCTTATTACGAACTATACGACAAATGCAGTCAGCCATGTGTAATTAATGTGCAATTAAAAACCTAATTCTGGCTCTCTTTATCTCTTGGGGCTATTACTAATTTGATATGGTACACAGGTGTTAAGTACCTTAAAAATGTTAAACAACAGATAAATGGAAAGGTTTATTATTAAAAATTAAGCTTAACTGCTTTGAGAAATGTCACAAGTAGATAGAAATACAGAAGGGTTATCTTCAAGTATGCGGTTATGGGAAATAAACCAAATAGAAAACAGAAGTCTTAATTGTACTTACACATGAGCCATTGCTACCAGCAGCGCTACTATACAAAAGGAGCATAATCAGTCATTAGCAAACAATTTCAAATCACTGCAAGAGCATCATGTGACCTTATTGAAGAGTCATTTTGTAACATCTTTAAATATGTTTTTTTCCTGGTGGGTGATTAAATAGGCCGATAATCTTCTTTTGCTATGAGTGATTGAATGACGTTGAATCAAAATTATAATTTAGAGAAGACAAAATCTGTATGTCAAATAATGATTTACAACCTAGTACTTCTTTAAAAAAGTGTCCTCTGAGGAGGATGTCTGTTGGTCTGTAGAAATGAGTCATGCCTTTTTTGCCTGGACATATTATCAGCTCTCCATGAGGCAAAATCCTTTAACCCCCTTTAGAAGGAGAACAGCCTACTTAACCTCTTTTAGAAGAATAGCCCCTACTATCTCTATGAGTTGGAGATCATCAAAAAGACCAGAGGTTGTTGGAAAACACTCTTCACAACTAGTGTTTTAAAATCTTCATGATAATTTAATAATCATCACAAAACACTATCTTTGCTAAGCAATATGAAGTTGACACTACCAAGGATAAACCTCAAGGAATGTTTCAGCTGGTAAGGGAGATAATACATCTATATTGGAGTTTTAAAATAATATTTTATATTAACCATCTGCCACTAATAACCTTTCAATCTTCCTAGTACCCTAAAGCCTTGTCCTGACCTCTTCCCCTCCCCATCAATGTAGCCAGTTAAACTTACTATATCAATTACCTTGTAGAAGATCTTCCGCTGAGATGAGATAGTGATAAAATCAATGCTCATTGGGCATGAGTATTTTCTCAAAGAACAAAGTGAAACTCTTGGCTCTTAAGTTCAAATGGTAAGATCCACTGAGCTATTAGACAAAACATTTTTAAATAAAATAAAAAGATCTATGATCCAATTTGTTTTCTTCCAACCAAAACTAGACAGAGGATCCACAGGCTTGGTGAGACAGTTAGGCCAAGGACCACACAAACTGAAATGATATCATAAAGACAGCCTTCTGAACTCTGCTCCATGGGCACAGTCAGTAACCAGGCCCCAGGAGCCAGTGGCACTGTTAATCAAATTGAGAACTTCATATCTTTATGCAGATAAACCTTGTACATTGCCTGAAACAAGGAGTCACATGAGTTGTTCTTCTTGCCATTTGATGAAGACTGCCAACCAACAGCAGCATATAGCTTCTTAGCCACTGTAATTGCTCATATCCTCACCCTCCATCACTTATCTTTTCCATGTGGACACGGCTCCATTCTAAAACACAGAACAGAAGACAGAGCCAAGAAAAAAAAAAAAAAGGCAGTGATAGGAAGGAATAAATTCCCACAGTTAGGGAAGATGGAATTTAGCCCAGCTAACTAAAAAATTTCCACTGACCTAAGGCAATAGCAAAACCAGTGCCCATTGGACATGTGTATTAAGTATATTCCATGGAACACCAATATACCATAAGATCAAAAGGTCCTTGTTATCGGAAGGAAAAGGGGGATGGATGTAATATAACAACAATAAAATTAACTAAAAGAAAAAGTCCTTATTATTAAAATGTATGATTTCCCAAGTTAAGTGAGTTTTCAAACACTTTATATTTTAAATAACTTCTTGAACGTCATAGGAATCCAAGAAATATATACTAAAGAAAAGGTACAATTTTCCAAAGATATAATCAAGATTCTTTTCCAAAATACATCATTCTCACAGTGCTTCATGTAATGCCATTTGTAATCATGTATTCATCATTAATATATTGGACATATACTTTGAGTTAATATGAATCTAAAATAATAAGCTGGAAAGTAATATGAGCCTTAACAGAGATTCAGATCAAATGCCATGATAAGGGAGAGAAATCTAATTCTAATGGGGAAGATTCCCCACTAGATATCGAATGGGAAAGATTTCAGGGACATGTCACTTAGTCTTGTTCTTAGAAATTAGGCAGCTTTTTGGACATGTGGAGGTAGGGGTGGAGAGGAGTAATGCTATGAAGAATTAACAAATGAGGCACAACCTTAGCAGAGAGAGAGAGAGTAAGTGGCTTACCTTGACTGTAAAATGAGAAACTCAGACAGATTAACAGAGTTATTAAGGTGAAAAAGGGTGATTGGGACAAAATATGGAGTCATGATTTCCAGAAAAGAAGCATAACCTTTACTCTGTAGAAATAATAACAAATCACTTCAGGTTTATAAGCAAATTAAAGCTTGAACTTCATTTCATCAAATTAATGTATCAATGATAACAATATTATTATATCCTATTTATCAATAATATAAAGTTATTCTTCCAGTTAAAATGTGCAACAGAAAAAAAAGGATATTTTAGACATTGCCTTTTCTCTTTCTTTGTATAATCTCACCAGGATTTTGTCTGGTCATATTCTTTGACCAGATACTAATCCTAGCTCCCTTTAACCCAATAATCTTTGTGCAGCTTCCCAATGGCTATCACTATTTTCCTCATCCTTCATAAAAAGATGTAAAAAGACCAAATGAGTAATAATAAGTAAAATATGGAAAAGTACATGTTAATGGCAAGAGAAATTAATATATAAATTAAATATAGAAAAGGATTAATGTGCTACCAACTGTAAAATAAGAAACAAGTTGTTCCTTGTTGCACTTACTAGAAATATAACAATTAGACAAGGTACTTAAGTTCTGTACCTCAAATTCCTAATCTAAAAAGGTGATAATGGCTCCTACTTTATTTATACTTGTTGAGAGGCTAAAACTAGTTAATAATTATTAAATAACTTAGGAAGTACTTACCATATAGTATAAATCAAAGTACTATCTACTATCATTTCATTAAAGGACCTGGAAATGATTGTTATGAATATTTAGCATATTGGTTAAAAATAAAAAAAAAATCAAATGTGAAAAATCCACAATCAGTAAGGAATTATGCAAATGTGCCTGGCCATAAGCCCAAGAGTAGAAGCCTTGGGTTATAAGTAGAAACTCACAAAATCCCTTTCCCTTCTTCATGAGCATATTGTAGGATTTCATTTCCCAGTGTAATTGCAGTAACATGAGTTCAGCTGATGAGTTCTGGACAATGGAATTTAAATAAAAGATATGTAGACTATTTCCAAATGGAGAATTTCAAACTCTTCCATAGGACCCTTGATGTCTTTCTCATCTTTGTTGTGATGTATGGATGCCAAAGGAGCCTGTGGAAAACTTCAATGGTACTGGGGAGAGAGGAACTGGAGGAGGACTGAGTCCCCTCATGATTTTGCATGCACAGCCCTATTCCTCAACTTGGCATCCAGAATTTTGAAGTGTGTAATAAAACATGAATATTTATTATTTTAAGTCAGTTAGATTTAAAGGCTAACTCCTACTGTAACTGATACAATAGTGAAAAACGATTCCAACAGGAGTTAGGACACTTTTGTTCAATCTGTACATCTAACATTTAACAGCTGTGTAACCTCAGGTAATTTATTTAATCTCTTTCAATTGCCTTTCCTTGCTGTAAAACTCACATCATAAAAGTTGTGAGAATTAAAGAGTATAGTTACTGACCTTGGAAAAGAGCAAGGACCCTATAAATGACAGTTAAATCTAAATTTGATAATAACTTAGCCAGCACTTAACACAGCACACAGATGTCTATACTTTATAGGACAATTGGTTAAATCATGTCTTTAAACAATAATACAGCTATTTAGTTTGCAGAAAGTTTTATTTTTCAATAGCAAGGTATATGTTGATTTTACATAGATGCAGCTCTCAAACTGCAGTATTGACAAACTGAAGAAAAGAACAAGGTTTTATCTTCACAAAGTCTCTGCAACAATTTGCCTAATCTCAACCCTAATAGAGTAGCCTGTACTTAATATGCACAACAACTGCAGGTCATTAACTTTCTAAGTCTCTTCTAAATCAATCTTCTGGATGTGGACTAGAATCTTAATGTAGTTTTGGTAGTTGAGAATCTCATCTAATTTATTACATGGAGAGAGGTGTGACAGAGGAAAAAATGCACATTAACTATTTAGATGAATGTTTTTTTGTCTTTCAGGATTTTTAAAGAAGAGTCACAAGCAGATAGCTACCTGAGGAAGACTATACATAACAGTTTAGTCAATATCAAAATTCTTTCATTTGTCCCCCTCAGCTTATGTCCCTCCTGCTTTTCTAGATGAAACCACACTCTTGACATTTGTGGTCATGAATTTCTTGCTTTCATTATACTTTTACCACCTAAATATGCATCCTTAAATACCATACTTTAATTTTTATAGATTTCTGAAGTTTATGCAATGGAATCATTACTATTATTCTTTTCTGATTTTCTCTTTTATCCCAATAATACATTATAACACTTATCTATGTTAATTTAAGTAGCTTTAGTTCAGGCATTTTCATTGCTGAAAATTTAACAATTTTTGTATCTGTGTTACTATTGATGAACATATTGATTGTTTCCATTCAAGCCTATGACAATTGTGATGCCATTGACATTTTGCACATGTCTTTTAATGGTCATGTGTACATCTTATATTGGATGTGTACATACCTGTTGACTTAGAAGTACATAATATTGTCAGTCTTTATTTTGGCCATCTGGGGAGTGTCTCATGATATCTCATTGTTTTAATTTTCACTTACCTAATATTACTAATAAAATTGATCACATTTTCACATGTTTATTAAAAATTTGGAGTTACTCATTTGTGAAGCACCTATTTAAGTTTTTTGACTAGGTTGTTTATCTTTCCCTTACATTTATGTCTTTTGTTTCTTTATTTTTTTCAAATATTACCTCACTCATGGTTTATTTTTTCATTTTTCTCATTTCAATTGATCAACAAAGTTCCTAATTGCAATATATGACTTATGAATCTTTCTTTTATGACTGTTGCTTTTTGAGGTATTTTTAAGATGTCTTTTTCAAACTTGAATGTAAAGTTATTCTGTTATATAACCTTATAGAAACTTTGTAGAAAAAAAATGCCTTTCAAATTTAGGCCTATAACACACTTTAAGTTGATTTATTTACATGATGTGATGTAGGTGTCAAATTCAATATTTTCAAATGGATATTTAATTGCTTCTATATCATTTATTAAAAAAAATAAAAACCTTATTTTGTATCCATTGCTCTGTAATATTACCTTTGTCAAAAATTAACTGTAGGCCCTGGCTGGTGGCACAGTGGATAAAGCGCAGGCCTGCAAACCCAAAGGTCACTAGCTCAATTCCCCAGCCAGGGCACATAACCAGGTTGCAAGCCAGGTCTCCAGCCAGCTCTGTAGCTGGAGGCAGATGAAAGGCAACCATACATTGATGTCTCTTTCCCTCTTTGTCTTTCTCCCTTCCCCTCTCTGAAAAAATAATAAATAAAATCTTGAAAAAAATTAACTGTAGACAAATGAAAGGATGTACTTCTAGACTCTGTAACTATTCAGTTGTCAATTTTCAATTTATACACTAATACCATGTTTTCTTAATCATCATTTCTTTAAAATAAGTCTTAATATCAAGTTGAGAACCTTTTCCTATGTTCTTCTTTTTAAGTCTTGGCTATTGTTGGTATGTTATTTTCACAAGAATTTGCTTGTTAAATTTCACTGCATTACCAAATAAAAAGCATGCTTATATCTTAAAATTGTCTTACTTGTCTCTACATAAATTTGGGGGAGAATATGGTCTTTATATTATTAAACCATGTCATCAATAATCATGTTACAGGATGTATTATGTTTCCTCAAAATTCTTACATGAAGACCCAACCTCTAATATAACTATATTTGTAGATAGTCTTCAGGAGGTAATTTCATTAAATAAGGTCATAAGAATGCAGCCCCAATTCAATAGGATTGGAAACCTTACAAAAAGAGAGAGAATGCTGCCTCCACCATTAAGGAAAGACCATGTGTGTGAATAGCAAGAAGGCTGCCATCTCCTGTCCTGAGAAAGGCCTCAAAAAGAACCCTAGACCCTTTCTAGTCAAAAGGACAGGGTAAATAAAGGCTTACCCTGTCAGTCTTCCCATGACTGCATCAGTATTCCGACTAAATTACAGAAAAGTCACACTTGCAACCCACCTGAATACCAGTTGAACAGAAGTCACATAACTAATCATATACAGAAGTCATGTAGAGATTGGTACAGAGGGGCAGAGATATGAAACAGGCTAATCAGGAACCCACATGTAGTGGCTATTTCTCAAAGGTTTCTGGTCGCAGCCTATGCTGTGTGCTTTCCTAAAATCTCTCAAAGGTTAAAGACAAAGAGAATCTTAAAAGCAGCAAGAGAAAAGCAGTTAGTTACCTACAAGGGAGCTCCCATAAAATTTCTCAATAGAAACTTTGCATAACAGAAAGGACCAGTACGAAATATTCAAAGTGATGCAAAGTAAGAGCTACCAACTAAAATCATTCTATCCACTAAGTCTATCATTAAGAATCACAGATAATAAAAAGCTAAGAGTTAAACACCACCAAATCAGTATTACTTCTTTAAGAAGAAAAACAGATAAACAATATGAATAATAAAATGTCTGTACCTACATATCTATAAAGAATTACCTTAAGTATAACTGGATTAAATGCTTCAATAAAGATAGAGGGTGGCTAAATAGACCTATCAGAGGCCTATTTCAGGTAAAAAACAAACAAACAAATTAAAAAAAAAAAACAGTAAAGGGATTGAGAAAGATATTTCATGCAAAAGGTAGCAATACTTACATCAGACAAAAGAGACTTGAAAGCAAAGACTATAACAAATAACAAAGGAGGACATTTCATATGTAACAGCCAAAATATAAAAGCAACCTAAGTGTCCATCGATAGATGATTAGATAAATAAGATAAATAAGATAACTAAGGTCTATACATATGTAATGGAATATTACAATATTTGGCCATAAAAAGGGCTGAAATATTACCATTTAAAACAACTTGGATAGATAGATATAAGTGAAATAAGTCAGAGAAAGACAAATATCATATGATTTCACTTGTATATGGAATCTAAAAGTCAAAACAAATAGACAACAAAACAAATTCATAGATACAGAGAACATTTTCCTAAGATTTTATTTATTTTTGCAAAGAGGGGAAGAGAAGGAGGAAGAGAAAGGTAGAAACATCTATCAGTTGCCTCTCACACACTCTGAACCCACTCAATGTGCCCTGACAGGGAATTTAGCTGGTGACATTTTGGTTCTCAGGTCAGCACTCAATTTACTGAGCCCCACCAGCCAGGCAATATAGAGAATATTTTGATGGAAGGGGTGTTGGAAGAATAGATGAAAGGAGAAAGAAATTAAGGAGTAAAAATTGGGATTAAATAACAGCATAGGAAATGTAGTCAATAATATTGTATTATAATAACTATGTGTGTATGTTGCTAGCTGGTTAATACATTTATTGAAGAAATACCTTCATAAGTTATGTCAGTGTCTAACCATTATGCTGTATACCTGAAAGTAAGATAATATTGAATTTCAATTGTAATTGATTTTTTTGTGTTTAGTTTGTGAAAAAGGACAAAACCTACCTAGTTGGCAGCTTTATCTTGGGCTTCCAGCCTCTAGAACTGTGAACAATGGATATCTGCTTTTTTAGCCACCAGACTATGATATTTTGTTATGGCAATCAGAGTTGACATTTTCGTACTGGATATGGGATCATGTAACAAATAAGTTTTGAGGGACATGGTAGAAATACAGAGATTAAGGGAAAGAGAAAACCTGATGAGAATGAGAATGTTTTTATCTTCTTAGAAAATACAAAAGTACTGCCCTGTCTGGTAGCACAGTGGATAAGGCTCAGGCCTGTGAACCCAAAGGTCGCAGGTTCAATTCCCCAGCCAGGGCACATAACCAGGTTGGAAACCAGGTCTCCAGCCAGGCCTGTGGCTGGAGGCAGGTGAAAAGCAACCATCCATTGATGTCTCTCTCCCTCTCTGCCTCTCTCCCTTCCCCTCTTTCTAAGAAATAATAAAATAAAATCTTAAAAAAAAAGAAAGAAAATACAAAATTAATCTTAAGTAGAATGTTGATAGAATTATGGGCCTTAAAGGCCAATTTGTTGACGTCTCAAACAGAAATGAGGAACATGTTCCTGGAAACTGAAAAAAAGATGATCCTTGTTACAAAGTGGCAAAGAATTTTGATAAGTTGTGTTTGTATTCTGGTGTTTTGTGGAAGGTAAAATTTGTAAACAATGAAATTAGACATTTAGCTGAGGAGATTTCTAAGCTAAGTGTTGAAGGAGAAATTATTTCTCCTGATTGATTAGGGTGAAATGCAAAAAGGGAGAGCTTCATTGAAGAAGAAACTGTTAAGCAGAAAGGAATCAGAACTTGAAGTTTAAAAAATGCTCAGCCTATCCATATTGCAAAAAAATTAGAGAGCATGTTCTGAAGAGAACATTAAGGTATGACTGGACTGTCACTTGATTATGGGATTATACAAGCAGGAACACTGCTGGAAGATAAGGAAAAATGGCTAAACTTCTTAGAGTTGTTAGGACTGGCTGATAGAACTATTTGGCTCCAAAGGATGCTATTCTTCAAAAGAAGGGGAAAATGACTTCAAGGGTGATTCAAATATTATACAGCCACCACTTCACTTTCAACAGACCAAGTAGCCATCTCCCAGAGCCATGGAGGTGAGATCACCCAGAAAAGCCAGGAGCTCCATTTATAGATATTGGATATTTATACATATACATATAAAATGATAAATGATAAAGAAATAAGGTACATCATAAAAACAGTCAATAATAAGTTTATATGTGACAAATGGTTACTAGACTTATTGTGGAAATCACATCATAAAGTATAAGGATGTCAAATCACCGTGTTATACACCTAAAAACTAATATTTGTATTTCAATCTGCTGCATTTAAAAACTAATAATTGTTTTCAACTGTTTTAATAGAAAATGAAATTTTAAATAGTTGTAAACTCAGAGTTAAACACACATCAAAATAATCTTTTAGAACATTTTCAACATCCTGCAAAGAAACCCAATATCCATTAACAGTCATTTCCTTCTTACCCTAACCAACCATTCAGCAAATTTCTATCTCAATAGATTTGCCTAATGTGGATATTTCCTATAAACAGAATAATATATTCTGTCTTTTGTGACTGGCTTCTTTCATATAGCATAATGTTTTCAGTGTTTATTTTATAGCAAAATCAGTACTTTATTGTCCATGTTATGGATAGACCAGTTTTTTAATCCATTCATGAAATGGGCATTTGGGCTGATTCCACTCTACCTATTTAAAATTATACTGTTATGAATATTTGTGTATAATTTTTAGTAAAGATAAAGGTTTTCTCTTGGATGTATTAAAAAGGAACAGAGTTTCTAAGCCATATAATAGTTCCACATATTTGAAGAACTGCCAAAATGTTTTCCAAAGAAGTTGCACTCATTTCTTTTCCTACCAATATTCTGTAAGTGTTAAATCTCTCTACATCCTCAACAACACTTGCTATTCTTTGTTTTTTTTTTTTTTAAAGTGTAAGTAATCTAGAGAGTGTGAAATGACATGTCATCATGTTTTTTGCATGAACTTTTCTAGTAACTAAGTATGTTGAGCATCTTTTCATGCACTTAGTAACCACTTGTGTATCTTTGATAAAGAAATGTCTAAGCTGATTCTTTGTGTTATCAAATCTTCACTTTTTAATTTTTTGCTTATCATCTTCATCTCTTTTGTTTATTTTCAAGTATCATATTCTTTTGATGATGTTTTAAATAGAATCATTTTTATTTTTATTTTTTATTTTAGTGTGTAGATATACAAGGTCTGTCCAGAATGTATCGATACAATGTCAATATAAATAAAATGGTTTTGCTGTTGCTACTTTCAGGATGGACCTCATATGATACATTTTTTTAAATATTGATTGTGTATCTTGCAACTTCATTAAACTTGTTCAAATGAATTTCTTAGGCCTTTCTGTATATAAAACCATGTTATCTGCTGTACAAAGTTTACATTTTTCTTTCCTATATGAATGCCTCCTATTTTGTTTTCTTTCCATAGTGTCTTCAAATAGAAGTATTGAAGTGAATATCCTTGTCTTGTTCTTGATGTTATTGGAAAGGTATTTAGTCCTAGAAAGCTCTAAAGGACATAAATATCTCTATAGGGAAATAAGCCACCATGCACCAGTCAGCATATACAATATAGAATCTGAAGCACAGATTACAGGAACTGCATGTGTTAGAACTTCATAGAGCCATCCAATATTGAATTAAAATATATTTTCTTAAAGAATTACAAGACCATATGAGGAAGTCAGAACCACATTATAATTTCGGTGCGCCTTAGGCATTTACTTTTGCCATTTTCCGCATACATAGTATGTATACACTCACACATACACACACATATATAAACATATTTTATGATCATGCTGGTATAGACAAATATTTAATAATTTGTATCAAAACACTTTCTTTAACCTAAAAGTCCTCTATTTTTCTTTCTGGTTTTAAAATAAAGTGAAGCATTTTTGTTAGTCCCCAGGTGTCATGTGCTCTAGGCACTGTGCCTGCTCTATCCAATGAATATGGAGAAAGCAACAAGAATCTATCAACATCCAGATTTAGAAGAGAATCAAGTAGACTTTCTAGATTTTAAAACATTTTCTTGGCCCTGGCTGGTGGCACAGTGGATAAAGCACCAGCCTGCAAACCCAAAGGTTGCTGGTTCAATTTCCAGCCATGTCCGTGGCTGGAGGCAGGTGAAAGGCAACCCTACATTGGTGTCTCTCTCCCTCTCTGCCTCTCTCCCTTCCCTCTCTCTAAAAATAATAAATAAAATCTTTTAAAAAATAAATAAAATAAATAAAACATTCTGTTATAAAATTTAGGATCTTGCCCTAGCTGGTGTGGCTCAGTGGATTGGTGACTGTCTGTGAACACTGTGGTTGCTGGTTTGATTCCCTGTCAGGACACATACCTTGGTTGCAAACCAGGTCTCCAACCAGGTCCATAGATGGAGGCAGGTGAAAGACAACCATATATTAATGTTTCTTTCCCTTTTTCCTCCCTCCCTGCCCTTCTCTCTAAAAATTATGAATAGAAGTTTTAAATAAATAAATAATAAAATAAAATGTAGGCTCTTAATAGATACTAATACAAGTATTGCACAAATCAGACACAACAAAGTAAACTAAGGTGGAGATTTTTTAAATATCTAAAATGCAACAGATATTAAATATCTAAAAGTAAAGAGGAAGAAACAGGAATAATGAATGGAAAATTATGATACATAGAGGAAAGAGAAAGAATATCTAACATACATGTAATCCCCAAATAACACAGTTGTTAGGTTCCTTAAAATGCTGAGTCATGAAAACCTATGTTATACAAAACAAAGAACAAAAAAGAGGGTTGGTTAGGTTCCAAAATTTTTTAAAAACATAATATTATATATTTATAATTAAGAGAAATATTTGTATTAAAGAAATTTTCACCAAAAGTATATTAGTATGTATTAAATAATGTTTTCTTCATCATTGCTACTAAGCACTGTTAACTGAGAGCATTTTCTTTTTGACACAATATCATCATTTTCTGAACTTTCTTCAGCATCATCTCGACTTCTATCCTTTACTTTTTGCAAAAAACCTGTTATGCATAATGTAGTAAAAAGAAAAATAGTTTTAAAATGTATGTGCTTAATACTCCATGAATAACATGAATTTAAAATTCTAATATATTTTAAAATTCTGCAGGCAAATGTGATATGACACCCATGCTCGAATGAAAATTTTCAAATGAGGTATCTTTTGCACTTAAAAGATTTTATTATGTTCCATGTTATTTAGGGATTTCCCTAATTTCAAATGAGATCTCTTTTGCTCTTAAAAGCTTTTATTATGCTCCATGTTGTTCAAGAATTTCTCTAATTCTCAATCCATGTTAGAGTGAAACCATATTCCAGGATGCCATGGTATATGACGGTTTTCCCCAATTCTCAAACTGTGTTCTATAAGTGCTGTGGTATACAGTGACCACTTGTACGTCTAAGTGAAGTTCCAAAAGAATAGACTATTGTGAATAGGGCTAGTTGATGGCTGAGTATTTTCCAGAATAAATTAAAGAAATAAATTCCCATATTTAGGAATATCAGTGAATCCCTAGGATGTACTAGAAGACCTTAATTAAGATAGAGATAATCCTTTCAACACAAATGGCAAATTGATTTTTTTTAAATAAAAAAGTAATTAATTAAAACTGAAAGTGAAGGATATCCTTAGTATTCTCAAGGAACCTAAATGGGCACATAAACTGCTAAAACTCACAAGTACAATTTGATAATTTGTTAGTCAGCTACCTGAATAATCCATAATATTTAAAATTAAAGAGTTAACATGGCGCAGTTTGTTAGATAATTATCAGTAGATAAAAACTGCACATAATCTAAGAAAGGATTAATGACTGTCTTTAGGAAAATAAGACACTATGATTTATTTGTATGAAAACAGATGATTTCTTTTGCCACATTTTCCTGAAATCTTTTCTATGTCTATTTAAGTTTCAATGTTTAATTCCTGAGTCATATTTTTCTTGGCAGAGGTAGATTTAATATATTTTCATTTGTTGCCTGTTTTAGATGGTGCAAAGCTCTATTTTCCTTAAAGCATCTCTTTAGATTTACCAGTGCCTCTGAGTAAACTGTCTGCCCTTTATTTTGGAATTAAATATTTTCTTGTTATTCTTAGCAGAAAACATCTTTTTTTGAAACTCGGACTTCTTTATTCTTTTGTCAGTCACCAAGGCTTCAAATGGCTTATTTTATTTCTTTGACCATGAATAGTATCTTTAAAGGTCAAAATTGTTCATAGAATCCCCTCCTTTTTTGTATAATTTTACTTTTGTAGAATTTTGTAGAAATTTATAGAATTGTAAATTAGAAATAATTAAGTTTAGCCTTCTCATTCTGTAGCTAATAAAATGAATGATGAGGCCATTTGTTCAAGGTTACCTAGTATTTCAGGAGCATATTCAAGCTTAAGACACATGTTTTATTTTCAATCTACTAATATTTTCACTACATTTTAATTTTTTTACTGGGCAATTTGTAAGCATTGGTGACTTATTTTGTACCTAGAATCATGTTGTATGGCATGGTGTGATGCAAAAGAAAATACAACATAAGGACAAAAGTAGTTTTATAGTTGTTCATGTGGAAAATCATACAAGAATTAAATAATAATGCAAGGATTAACTCACATACTCACAACTGTAAACCTATTTTTGCCCCACACAGGGTGTGTGTGTGTGTGTGTGTGTGTGTGTGTGTGTGTGTATGTGTGTGCTCCCTTCAGTTTGGAAATCCCAAAAAGAACTTTTTGCCTAGGAAATCTCTGAAAAAATAGTCTTTAAATGTATCCCTTAAAATATAATGGTTCACACTAATAAAATACTCTTTTAAATATATACTTAAAATTTAATGTTTATTCAACTTTGTTTTGATCTTTGTTTTCTAAGTTAGTCTAGAAAATCATTTCATTTCCTTCTTCATTCCATGAAGGGAAGCAGACCTTTGAAGAAATGTATGAAGTATTTTTGTTCTTTAACATGCAACTGTGAACACTATCTGGATAATACACAAGTATTTATATAGATATATAAAATTTGATATTACAAGACTTCTCTCTGTCCTCCATTTATAGAAAATCCTCTCTCCTTTAAAGTATACTTTATTGATTATGCTATTACAGTAGTCTTAATTTTCACCCTTTGCCTCCTTCCACCTATAACCCCCTTCCCTGCAGCAATGAACCCCCTTAGTTCATATCCATGGGTCGTACATGTAAGTTCTCGGGTTTCTCCACTTTCTATATAATTCTGATATGCCCTGTCTATTTTGTGCCTACCAATTATGCTTCTTAATCCCTGCACCATTTCCTCATTTCTCTTTCTCCCCCTACCAGCTGATAGCCCTCCAAATGATCCCAATACCTATGATTCTGTTCCTGTTCTACTTATTTATTTATTTTTTCATATTAAGTTGTTGATAGTTATTTGTTGTCATTTTAATGTTCATACTATTTTTTTTCTTAAATAAGTGTCTTTAACATTTCCTATAATAATGGCTCAGTGATGATGAATTCCTTTAGTTTTACTTTATCTGGAAGCACTTTATCTGCCCTTCTATTCTAAATGATAGCTTTGCAGGATAGCATAATCTTGGTTGTAGGTCCTTGCTTTTCAGCATTTAGAATACTTCTTACCCTTCTTTCCTGCAAAGTTTCTTTTGAAAAATTAGCTGATAGTCTTATGGGAACTCCTTTGCAAGTAACACTTTGCTTTTCTTTTGCTACTTTTAAGGTTCTTTATCTTTAACATTTAGCATTTTAATCATGATGGGCTTGATGTGTTCCTCTTTGGAGCCAACTAGTTTGAGATTCTTTGTGCTTCCTGGACTTACATGTCTAGATCCTTTGACAAATTAGGAAAGTTTTCTTTATTTTTTCAAATAAGTTTTTAATATCTTGCTCTTCCTCTTTTCCTTCTGGCACCCCTATGATGCTATCCTAGGGATTCCTAAGTCTATCCTCATTTTTTTGTATCCTTGTTTCTTCTTATTGTTCTGATTGAATGTTTATTTCTTCCTTATGTTCCAAATCATTGATTTGAACCCTGGCTTCCTTCCCTCTACTCTTCGTTCCCTATGAATTTTTCTTTACTTCACCCAACGTAGCCTTCATTTCTTCCTCTGTGCTTTTATCATACTCAATGAGTATGCCATCCTTATCATCAGTATTTTGAACTCTGTGCCTGATAGGTTGGCTATCTCCATTTCATTTAGCTCTTTTTCTGGGGTTTTGTTCTGTTCTTTCATTTGGGCCATATTTCCTTGTCTCCTCAATTTGGAAGCTTCCCTGTGTTCATTTATGTGTGTTAGGTAGAATTGCTTTGACCCCCTGTGCTGGTGTACCTGTTGCACTGAATGGAGTGGAGCTACCTACTTCACCACTTTGTGGGGGAGGGGGTTGGAGAGAAGACAATGCTGCTGCCTGGTTGCTGGAGGCTTGCTAGGCACTTGCATGGTTTCCAGTCACTTCACCCATTTTACATATGTGACTGATGTCCCCCTAGATGTGTTCCAGGTGGTGGTTCCCAGAGTAGGTGGGTTTGCACATGTTGTAAGACCATGTGGGCACTTCAAATGGATTCTTCTGAGAGACTGGTGGTTTCTTCCACCCCTATTCTCCACTGTTTTTTATAGCCAGAAGCTTTGAGGCTTTATTTTCCAGGTGGTGGAATCCCGGACTGCATGGTCTAGCCTAGGGCTAGCATTGCCTGCTCTCCAGATATTCCTCCCAATTTTTATCCACCACTTGTGAATGTGGGATTGCCCATTCTACCAGCTGCTGATTTCTTGCCACTGTCACACCATCCTCCCTGCCTCTCCTACCCATGTGGATGAATATGGCTTCTTTATAACCCTGGTTGTTGGACTCCCATACAGTCCAACTTTCTGTGAGTTCTGGGTGTTTTTTGCTTTGAGGTTAGTTGTGATCCTTCTTATGGTTGTGCAAGGAGGCAAAGTGTGCCTACTTACACATCCATCATGACCAGAAGTCCCTTAAATCCTCATTTTTTAATTGAAAATATTATGTTCTCTATTTCATTTAAACTTATCTTTTTAAAAACTATCTTATAGTGCTTGCTTTGGCAGCACATGTATTAAAATTGGAATGATACAGAGAAGATTAGCATGGCTCTTGTGCAAGGATGACATGCAAATTCATGAAGCATTCCATATATTTTTTTAAATTGTCTTGTATGTCCTTTAGGTGTCAAGGTGACAAATAATTTCCAAGAGGACATGCAATCTCTTTTCAAATGATTTTCTGTGCATAACCCCAATGAATCCATTTACTTATCTATTCTGTTTTTCTGCAGAAATTTATGGAATACTGACTCTCTGGCAGGTTCAGTGCTTAACACTAAGAATAAAACATAAAAAAGTCAAAAAAGTTTTTTTTCCTCCTAGGCCATACTGGGAAAGATAAATAATAAGCAGGTGATACATAAAACAACTGAACCATCATTGTTAAGGTTACAAACTGCATATCCTAATAAAGAAGAAGAGACTGGTGATCAGCTACTTTAGATAGAATGTTTAGATAGCTGTCTCTAGAGCAGTGACATTAACCTAAGGCCCAAGTCCAGAGAAGAAAAGAGCCACACCAGAGCTTATACCAGAACCAGCAGAGGGAATGGCAACCCCAAAGGTCTTGTGTGGGGAATAAACTTAGTGATGAAAGAACCGAGAGAAGGGCAGGCCTTGTAAGCCATGGTAAGTAAGCTGGACTTCATTTTATTACAGTGGGAAGCCTGTGAAGTGTTTTAAGCAGGTTAATGACAATGGCATAAATGTTTATATAAATAAAACTTGCTGCTCTGTGAAGAAGGGATGGGAGGAGGCAGCAAGTAAGCAAGAACATCTGGGCCAGATGTTCTTGGATGGTGAAGACTTTAAGTATGTGGGGCTGGAGGTTAACTCAAACACCAATGGCCAATGATTAAGTCAATCATGCTTATATATTAAAAAAAAAAAAAAGGGACTGGATTTGGAAAGCTTCTGGGTAGATGAACAAATTGAAATGCAGAAAAATGATGCCCTCAGAGAGCGTGGCAGCTCCTTGCCTTGACCTAAGCATCTCTTCTATCTGGCTGTTCCTGAATCATATCCTTTTATAATAACCTGATAATCTAGTAAATAAAATATTTCTTTGAGTTCTGTGAGCAATTCTAGCAAATTAGTTGAGCCCAAGGATTCGGTCATTGGAACCTCTAGCTTATAGCAATTTAGTCAGAAATACAAATGACAACCTGTAGTTGTGGTTGGCAACTGAAGTTGGGAGAAAGAAAATCTTGTAGGACGGAGCTTTCCTCAGGATTTCTGTTGCTATGCAGGGCCTCTTGTGATTCCATATAAATTTTTAAAATATTTGTTCTGGTTCTGTGAAATACATCATTAGAATCTTGATAGGAATTGTGTTGAATCTATAGGTTGCTTTTAGTAGTATGAACATTTTAATTATGTTAATTCTTCTTATCCATAAACATGATATGTGTTTCCATTTATTTCATCTTTTTCAATTTTTTTCTTTAGTGTCTTGTACTTTTTCATGTTAATGTCTTTTACATGCTTGGTTAGGTTTGTTCCTAGGTATTTTATTCTTTTTGTAGCAATTGTGAATGAGATTGTTTTCTTAATTTCCCTTTCTGTCAAAGTGCAACTAATTTCTGGATATTAATTTTGTATCCTGTTACTTTGCTGAATTCATTTATTAGTTCTAGTAGTTCCTTGGTGGAATTATTGAGGTTCTCTAGGTACAGTATCATGCCATCTGCAGTAAAGACAGTTTTACTTCTTCCTTTCCAATTTGGATGCCTATTATTTCTTCTCCTTGTCTAATTGGTGTGGCTAGGAGTTTCACTACTACGTTGAATAAGAGAGGTGAAAGTAGACATCCCTGTCTTGTTTCTGATCTTAAGTGGAAAACTTATAGCTTTTGCCTGTTGAGCATGATATTGGCAGGGGGTTTGTCACATATGGTCTCTATTATGTTTAGGCATATTCCCTCTAATCCCACTTTGCTGAGAGTTTTTGTCATAATGGGGTGCTGGATTTCACCAAATGCTTTTTCTGCCTCTATTGATATGATCGTGTAGTTTTTATGTTTCATTTTGTTTATATGGTGGATCACATTTATTGATTTGCAAATGTTGTCCCAACCTTGCATTCCTGGAATAAATCTCACTTGATCATGGTGTATGATCTTTCTGATGCATTGTTGTATTCAGCTTACCAATATTTTGTTGAGAATTTTAGCATCTATGTTCAATGGGGATGTTGGCCTATAATTTTTTTTTTTAGTGTCTTTATCTGCTTTTGGAATTAGGATAATGATGGCTTCATAAAATGAGTTTAGGAGCCTTCCTGTATCTTGAATTTTATGAAATAGTTTGAGAGGAGAGGATGTTCTTCTGAGAATGTTTGGTACAATTCACCTGTGAGGCCATCCTGCACAGGACTTTTGTTTGTTGGGAATTCTTTTTCTTGTATTACTGTTTCAATTGCACTAGGTGTAATCTGTCTATTCAGATTCTTTGATTTTTTCTGATTTAGTTTTAGAAAATTATGTTTTTAGGAATTTATCTATTTCATACAGATTTCCAGTTTGTTGTCATATAAGTGTTCATAATACTTTCTTACAATCCTTTGTGTTTATTTGATGTCAGTTGTTATTTCTCCAATTTGTTTTAATTAATTAATTAATTAATGTGTGTGTGTCTTTTATTTTTTTATTTTTCCTGATGAATCTGGTTAAAGGTTTGTCAATATTGTTTATTTTTTCAAAAAACCCAGCTCTTGGATTAATTGATTTTTGTATCTTTTTTTAGACCCTATTTCATTTACTTCCTCTCTGATCTTTATTATTTTTATCCTTCTATTCACTTTGAATTTTGTTTGTTGTTATTTTTCAAATTCCTTTAAATGTTAAGTTAGATTGTTTACTTGAATTTTTCTTTTTTATTTTATTTATCTTACTTTATTTTTAATTAATTAATTAATTTTAAAATATTTTACTTATTATTTCCAGAGAGAGAGGAAGAAAGAGAGGCAGAAAGGGAGAGAAACATCAATGTATGGTTACCTTTCACCTGCCTCTAGTGAAACTGGAGACCTCTGGAACTGGCTGGAGACCTGGCTTGTAATGTGGTGTTATGTGCCCTGGCTGGGGAATCGAACCAGCAACCTGTGGGTTCACAGGCTGGCACCTTATCCACTATGCTACCAGCCAGGGCTTATTTTATTTTATTTTTGACTGTAATGTTATGAACTTCTCTCTTAGAATTGCTTTCCCTGTGTCCCACAGATTATGGATTATTGTGACTTCATTCTCATATTTCAAGTATCTTTCATTTTTCCCCTTGATTTCATTGTTGACCCTTTCATTGTTTAATAACGTTATTTAGCTTCCATGTCTTGGCATACTTTTCAGTGTTCTTCAGATTGATTTCTAGTTACATAGCCTAATGATCAGAGAAGATGCTTGATACGGTTTCAATCTTCTTGATTTTATTGAGAATTGCCTTGTGTCCCAAGATGTGGTCTATCCTAGAAAATGTTCCATGTGCACTTGAAAACCATGTATATTCTGCTGCTTTGGGGTGAAATGCTCTGAAGATATCAATTAAATCTATTTGCTCCAGTATGTTATTTAAGGCTGCTATCTCCTTATTGATTTTCTGCCTGGACAATCTATCCATTATAGTTGATGGGGTGTTAGCATCCCTAACTATGACTGTATTTCTGTCCATCTCTGCTTTTATGTCCATCAAGATTTGCTTTACATATTTAGGAGCTCCTATGTTGGTTGCACACATGTTTATTAGAGTTATATTCTCTTGTTGGATTGTTTCCTTTATCATTATGTAATGTCCTTTTTTGTCTCTTATTGTAATTATGGTTTTGAAGTCTGTTTTATCAGATATCAGTACTACTACTCCAGCTTTTTTTTCTTTTCCATTTTCATGAAATATATTTCCCAAGCCTTTACTTTTAGTTTGTGTGTATCTTTTGGCCTAAGATGTATCTCTTGGAGGCAGCAGGTATGTAGGTATTATTTTCTTATTCATTCTGCTACCCTTTGTTTTTTGGTTGGAACATTTAAGCTATTTACATTTAAGGTGATATTGATACATGTGTAGTGCCATTTTATTGTTAGACTGTTTTTCCCTCTTTTTTAAAATTTCTTCTTCTTCTCCTCCTCCTCCTCCTCCTCTTTCTTCTGCTTCTGCTTCTTCTTTTTCTTCCTCTTCTTCTTCTCTTCTTTTTCAAGCAGGCCATTTAACATTTGTTGCAGTATTGGTTTATTGTTAAAAAATACCTTTATCTTTTTTCTTACCTGGGAAGCTCCTTATTTCTCCTTCAATTTTAAATGATAGCCTCACTGTGTAAATTAGCCTTGGTTGCAGGTCCTTGCTTTTTTATTATCAGGAATATTTCATTCCATTCCCGTCTGGACTGAAATGTTTCTGTTGAGTAATAACATGTCAGTCTAATTGGTGCTCTTGTTGGTAACTACCTGTGTTTCTCTTTCAGATTTTAGGGTTCTCTGCATGTCTTTAAGCTTTGTCATTTAAATTATGATGTATCTCAGTGTAGGTCTCTTTGGGTCTAGCTTGTTTGGGACTCTGAGCTTCCCAACTTTTTTCTTCATCAGAATAAGGAATATTTTGGTCATCATTTCTTCAAATAGTCTCTTAATCCACTGCTTGCTCTCATTCTCTTCTTCTGGTAATCCTGTGATACAAATGTTGTTACACTACATGTTGTCCAAAATGTTTCATAAGCTCTCTTCATTTCTTTTAATTCTTTTTTTTTTTCCTTTTGCTGCTCTGCCTAGGTGGTTTTTCAAACTTATCTTTCAAAACACTAATTCTATCCTCTGCTTTATCTAATTTCCTATTTTTTTCATTCAGTGTGTTGTTTTTCTCAGATATTGCATTCTTTATTTATGACTTTTTTCTCTGATTTCTAGTACTTTCTTCTTACTGTTAAATATCCTTATAATCATTACTCTAAACTCTCCATCTGATAAATTGCTTGCCTTCATTTCATCTAGTTCTTCTGGAGAACACTTTTGTTCTTTCATTTGGGGCCTGTTTCTTTGTTGTCCCATTTTGGGTGCTTCTTTGTATAATAGGGCTTAGGTGTTAAAATAATCAGCCATTAAACTGATTAGTTGTTAATCTAGTCAATCTGCAATCAGCAGCATGACTTAAGCACCACATGGTGAATCAGAGTAATTCCTGTGGGTGGGGCTATTGCTTCCCCTCAGGCTGATGTCACTTGGAGAGGAGTGCTTTGCCTGAGACAATTTCTGCAGTCTCAGCGATGACTCAGCAAAGATTCTGGTAGCTGTTCTCTCAGTTCTCTCTTCTGATCTGCCAACTCTAGACTCTTCTCACACATCTCTAGTCCATTCTGCCCTCCCTCTGCCAGAGACCAGAGTAAGTGGCTGCAAATGAAATTTTGTGCATTGGTTATTTAAGAGGCTCTCTGTGTCTCCATCTTTCTCTCCTTGGCAGACAGAAGCCCTGCTGCTTTTCACAGTTGGATATTATCTGGGTTCCTTTCTGGTTCTGGTGCTGTAGGTTAGGGAACTCCACCTTGGGATTTAGACCTTACACTTCTCAGGGGGAACCCTTGGCCACTGAACTATCCTTCTGGAACTTCAGCTGCTGCCCTCAGGAGCTCAGCCACCCCTCTGCATCTCCTCTGCATTCCATACCAGTAACATTGTGGTGAAATGGTTTCTTCTGTCCTCAATTACAAGGATTCTCTCCAGCTGGTAGTCAATTGGTTATTCTGGATGATTTCTCTATAATTTAGTTGTAATTCCAGATAGATCCTGGAAGGAGGTTAGTGTAGCTTCCACTTACTCCTCTTCCATCTTGGATCTCCCCCTATAGGGCCTTTTCATCTAGGTAGGCTGGGCTTTCTAACAGCATAGAGATCTCAGGGTAGGGAAATTCCTCATGGCAGGTAGCTTTTCTCAGAGCACATGGTCCAAAAGACCTAGGAAGAGACTGCAATATTTTCTTATGATCTAATTACAAAAGTCACACAGTATTAATTTTAGCCACAGTGCAGCCTGGACACAAAGGGTTAGAGAACTAGACTCCATCTCTCAAAGGCAGAATGGCTTCGAGAGTATCTATCTTGGAAATAATCTACTCCATCCCCCTGAGCACAGCATGATTTGATTGGAAAAGAATATTGTTGTTTCCAAACTTTACTTCCCAACTGGAGATGCTGACCATGTAAAATAATGATAATAATAATAATAATAATAATATAGAGCAGAAGTTCTAAAGTAATAATTTGTAAGTCCTATGCTTCCACCCACCTCTTCATAGTCCTTAAAGTCCTATGAACCCAGAATATATGGTGGCATCCTACTTTGGCTGTGCTTTCTTTAAGGTTCATATATGCTACCATCTGTGTGTTGCAAGAAATGTATCGTCTACCACACTTATAATTATCTCCTCACTTCTGTTTTGTTCCCTCAAATCTACACTTTATTTCTGGTAATTCTACAGAACTCTGAAGCCCCCTAGTCTATTCTAGAACAGTGAGTTGAGTACCTGTGGTGATACATGAATCTATGGTGACACAGAAAGATTTTCCATTGATATGTTTACAACAAGAGTATTAAGGGTCATTTCCAGATCCTCAGCTTTCACATATGATCTTTGCTAGAACTAATATACTTGAGAATGAACCAGCATTAATAATGTTCTCTTTTCCTTCCAACTTACCAATAATAAACAAATTATAAAAACAAACAAAACTCCTCACCCATACCTAATCTCACTGTGATATTTTAAAATCTTCATCAAGTTGTAAAATACATGAAGACAGCAAATAGGAGAAATTAAAACACTGACTTAAAGAAAGTACATTTTAATATTTAACTTAGAATACACAAATTCATAGAGTTTCTTATCTTTTTCTACTTTTTCCATGAGGGAAGAATGATGCCTGCTGTTAGGAAAATGTTTTAGCTTATTTGGGATGCACTAAATGTGTACAGCTAAAGCTGTAAGTTAGTGAAGCTGAAATGTTATTGGAATGCATTGAAGGACTGCCACATTTTTTAAAGCATATTATATAGAATACATGAGTGAAACTTTTATGTAATGTATTTCAGATACCATGTGTTTGATTTAATACATTGTTGAAATCTATTTTATCAAATCATATTATGAAATATTCATCCCAGTTTTATTCATTAATATTATTTCATTTTATAATTGTTTCTAGCTATTATAAATAAGGTATATTAATCTAACCTTATAATATTAATATTTAGATGTCAACTTAAAAATGTGTAGAGAATACATAGTTTTTCAAAATTCTTTTAGGGGCTATGTAAGCAAAATGAGTGTGACTACATTTGCTCCATTCTCTATCATTTTATTTATGAGGTTTTGTTGAATTACTTGTTACCTCTGGACTGTAGGTCATGTTATAACAGGGATACTGTCTTTCTATTATGGCTGTATCCCAAATGACTACTACCATGCCTCGCATTTAGTGGACATTCAAATAATTCATAAAATGCATGTATGAATGAATAAATAAATGAACAAAGGATTCAGGGGTCTCTTTCTTATTTAAACTGTTATGGCTTCTTATTTACATCACAGATATAGTACTTTTTGAGGTTTAATGTCTTTATCATAATGCTGTTACCCATTTTCAAAAGTGCTAGAAACATAATAGCTGAATAGTATATATGTTATATTATTTGATTTACTATTTGATTTTTTAATAACAGCTTTGAGATACAATTTACATAGCATAAAGTTAACCTTTAATGTCCAGTGTAAAATTTAGTGTGTTTTTACTGTATTTGCAGAATTGTATAATTATTACAATAAATCTTACAACATTTCAGAACCCTAAAAAGAAACCCCATACATAGAAACAATCACTTCTACTCTTACCCTAGGTATCACTATTATCTTTCTGTTTCTATAGATTTGCCTATTATGGATATTTTATATAAATGGAATTATAAAATATCTTTAGTGATTGGTTTTTCTCATTTAACATAATGCTTCCAAGGCTTATCCATGTCATGGTATATATCAGTTTTTTATACTTAAAAAGTGTTGAATAACATCCTGTTATATGGATATAGTACCTTTTGTTTATCTATTCATTAGTTGATGAGCTTTTGGGTTGTTTCTTCTTTTTTGGAATAAGTTGCTCTAAGCACTTATGTACAGATTTAATATAGACATAGTTCTCATTTCTTTTAAGTATATAGCAAGGAGCAGAAATGGTGAGTCAGATGGTAACTCTATACTTAACACTTTGAAAGACTGCCATTTTCCAAAGTGGATGAACCATTTATAATCTCACCAGCAATATACATGTATTCTATTTCTCTACATCCTCACCAAAACTTGTTATTATCTTCCTTTCTGATTTTAGGCATTCTAGTAAATGTATAGTTTAATTTGCCTTTTTCTAATAACTAGTGATGATCAACATCTTTTCCTGGACTTACTGATCTTATCCAACACCTCCTTTGAAAAAATATCTAGTTTAATTTTTTAGTTATATAGAAAATTGGAATAGTTGTCTTTATTATTAAGAGTTCCTTTTATATTAGGGTAAAAGTCACCCATGAAATATTTGACTTGCAATTATATCCTCCCATTTTTGAATTGTTTTTCATTTTGTTAGTGGTGTAGTTTATAGCATAATTTAAACAATTTTGAATACAACCCAAATTGTTTTTTTTTTTTTTAATTATTATCATTTTTGTGTTTGGTATCATATCTGAGAACACTATTTAATTTTAAATAGCCTTATTGAAAATCAATATAAATCACTCCTATCCTAATTCACATGCTTATGTGCTTCTTTCACTTACATTGCAGATCCTCTGGACCTTTCTAGACCTTTAGCAGGAACTGCCATGTGTTTTCTTCAAAACAAGCTGCCAGTCCATAACAGAGCTGGGTGCACCAAAGTCCCCTCCCACTGTTCACTTGAGATATGCAAGCACTTTGTAACTGGGTTTTTGCTTTGAAAAAGGAAATGAGGGGAAGGGGAGGAAGGAGAAAGGAAAGGGAACAAGAAAAGGAAGGAAAAGGAAGGAAGGACAAAAAAGGAAAGAAAAGGAAAGGAAGAAAGAAAGGAAGGAGAAAGAAAGAAAAGAGTAAATGCAAACAAGATGAGAGAATAAACAAGCAAAGAATACCCATATTAAGAGAAGACCTAGAGACGTTAGAGAGCATAGTGTGTCTAGGGGAAAATATGGCTCCTCTTTGATGGAGAGTAGTCCAGCTGGGGTTTTGTTTGTTTATTTTTTGTTAGGGGTAGGGCAGCACAGGTAGGGCTCTCCCTTATTATTCTTAGAGGGGTGGGGGACTTCTCAATTGATTGAAGGTTTTCTATTCCCTCAGTGTAACCAAACAAAATATGTCAAAAAATAAAGCAACAAGAGTTAAATTACTTTCAATCATTTGTCTTTGAAGAGAGAGGCTGTTCACATTTTTATGCATGTATGGATCACCTATTAAAAATACAAGTATGGGGCTAAGTCTTGAAATCCTATATTTAAATTTTTTTTAATTGTTTTTAGAAAAACGGGAAAGGAGAGAAGGAGAGAGACATCGATGTATGGTTGCCTTTTACCTGCCTCCAGCCATGGACCTGGCTGGAGACCTGGCTTGCAACCTGGTTATGTGCTCTGGCTGGGAATTGAACCAGTGACCTTTGGCTTTGCAAGCCTGAGCCTTTCCACCAGCTAAGGTGAAATCCTACATTTTTAAAGGCCAAAGGAAACAAAGAATTAATTTATTCTTTCAGTGGGGTAGAATGTTTCACTTTTCAATCAAGTTCTATTTTCTTTTTTGTTTGTTTGTTTTTGTTTTTTCTTAATCATCAGTTCAGATTTAAAGGTCAGATCTGTTTCCTTCTCAGCAGCTGTTTTGGAATTGTTCGTCTTGCAATTTCTGTATAGGGTTTGATTACCTAAGAGAACTGAAAAGCTACAAAATAGCCTGGGAATATCCTTTCCAAAAACATTCAACACTCAAAGGTTTGAAATAACTCTGAACAGGAAAGCTTGCAAAGGCAACTTCAGATTGCTTCTCTGGTCCACTAAGGAGGTAGATTTTAGACCCTACCACCACACTAAAGCTCACTCTAGGGAGAAGGCTATTTGTCAGAAGAACTCTAAGGGCATCCACAGGCTAGCCTAAGGCGCAACTGTAAAATCAAGGAAGTCGCTCCTTGGTGCTTGCTCAAGGAGACAATCTGACAAATTGTCCTAAATGCCTTGCATATACTTAGCACACTGCGGATGGCTTGAGAGACAGATTAAACTGTTTCTTCTCTCAAAAGCAGCACACCTTGATAGGAGGACTGACAGATAATTGCAACATTGTAATTAGGGTGGTAAAATAGAATGAAGCACAGGCTGGATGTCCAATTATGCCTCTAGAGGCAGAAAGCTCAGGTATAATTTTTCAGATGTAGTGCTTATGTTACAGAGCTCAGTAAGTGCAGTTCTGGAACAGCGTGGGGTTTGATTGCCCAATGCCAAGAGCAAGACTCCAGTGCAAGATTTTGGTGAAAAAGAAAAGTGGTTTTTTTTTTTTGTTCGTTTTTTTTTTCAAAGTTTATACATATTTAGAATGGCAGATTCCTGCCATTTAGTCTTGCTCCTTTTAAAAACCTCCCCAAAACACATAGTCCTGCCTCCCTTTGCCAAACCAGGTCAGTTCCAGAATACGCCAACCACAGGTATGGTCTTGCAGAAATCTGCGGATCAGCATTTCCAGTCTCAGATCAGCTCCTAGCATTCCTCATGAATCCAGGTGTCTGGTCAGGGTCCTCACCGCACTGCCAGCTCTGGTGACTCACTAGACTTCTGGCTTTCAGACCTCTCTTACACTCCAGTCCTCGTAGCAATCCCCCTTCTGTCGGCCTGCTTTCTATCAATGCTCAGGTCAGAACTTCTGCATGACCTCACACCTGGTGCCTCCTATGGCATGTTAGTGTTCCCCATTTTTGTCAGTTGCCCCATATCTTTAAACTTCTTTTGGCTGCCATCTTTAGTCAGGGCAAAGATTCCCAGCTACATGAGGACATCCAGGGTGGGCATCTGCCCCCTGCCTCTCACACAGGTGCTCTATGAGCTCCCCTGGCTATGTCACACTCCCCGGAGTGTTTTCAGTCTGGTATACAATTCACCCAGTATGGCAGCCCTCTTGCCTTCAGGAGGGCACAGCTATTAGCTTGCCATTGTTATGCAATGTATCTTAAATGCCATGTCATCCATTTCCTCCTTCCCCCAATTAAGGACCATGAGGGATATGCTCTGCTGTTTTCAAAGGACCCACACACTGCACCCCATTACCTTTGAACTTGTCTCTTCCTTTTTATCTTGTTCTTCTAAGTACTTTTATGGAGCCCAAGAATTCTCCCATCAAAAAGCAGGAGTCTGAGGAATCTCCTTTCCTTGGTACAGTTGCTGGTGGCATAGTCTCTCATACTTGGTCCCGATAATGAACTTGAATTTCCACCTTTTCCACAAAAAGCAATTCTTAAAAATCAAAGAATACATGAATAATGATAGAAGTTCACCAGTTATGAAGGGAGAAGATGGGGACTATCCTAGACCTTAAAATCACACCACTGAGATGATTGCTGACATTTATTAGGAGCCAGGGCAGACCATGAAGTAGTCCTTCCTTAAAGGAAGAGGTTTCCTCCAAGTCTGAGGTCATTTTAGCTGGCATAGCCTTGGATTTCAGGATTGGAGACAAGTATCAGGGAAATACTAACAGCCCGCTGCCCTCTGTCCAACAGCAAACGAACAATTTGTAAAAGTGACAGGTTCTTTCATCTTCTGGAAGAGAAAGGTAAGCCATGCGTCTCCTGCACCCACTCCTTAGCAGGTGACTTAGTATGGAATCACACCCCTGGAACAGCTACCACCCATGTCAGGCCTAAAAGGCAGAGAGGTCTAGATGCAAAGGCAGGTGGGAGCTTAAAGAGGCACCTAGTCATGAAATGAGTTTTCTCTTCAGCCTGGGGAAGATTCATGTTTAAGCAGCATCCCAGGCTAAAGTACCAGTACTTCATCGGATGCCAGATTAGTGGCCATCGAAACTGAGATTGTTTCTCTCTCAAGACTGGGCAACCGGGTAGCAAGGTACCATAACGTAAAAAGTTGGTATAGTTGGAGCAGAAGGAATATGGGCTGTAGCAAGATTGACTGAGATGAGGGATTTGCTGCTGCCATTTTTAAAACGTGTGTTCTTGGATAATAAGCTGCATGTCAGGGTCTTCTGTGAGAAAAAGAATTCTGTATCGGAATTACTCAAGAAAATGATAAAACCATTTAAGTTTGGATCTTAGATAACCAATAAATAATTTCTAGTATAAATATGTCCTGAATATGGCATGGAGCAGAGTGATACTAAAATCTATGTGTTGTCTGTCTGAAATTCAAATTTAACTAAAATTCTGTATTTTTCTTTGTTAAATTTGATATTAGAATCAGTCAAGGGAGACTGGTTTAAGCTACAGTAATATATAAATCTCAATTGCAAATTCATTAAAGCATTTATGGTTCTCGAAGTATGGTTCCTGGACCAATAGCTTTAAATGACCTCAGAATTTCAGAAATGCCAAGTCTTCAATCTAGCTAGACATATTGCAACAGAAGCTTTGTGATGGGGCCTAGCAACTTGTGCTGTTATCAACTACAAGCTTTCCAGGTGATTTTGACAGTAAAAGCATGCAGAGAACTGTTATTGGGGAGGCTTGAGTCAGAGGTTTCTTCTCCTCAGTTCCTGCCTTGTTCACAAGAGATGAATTCAAGCTAGAAACAACCACACGTAATGGAATGAGATAGCATGTTTATTTATGAACTATAGAGGAAATAAGGTAGTAAGTTTGTTTGTAATTTTATTCTATACACTAGAGCCAAGGCTACAAGTGGGCACTCAGCTAATCTGAGTGCACCAACTATGTGTCCAGGGGTTATGTATTTCAATCAGCCTCTGGGTTGCCCCTCCTTCTCCCTTTTCCAGATGTTAGGATTAATAAACAGTTCCAAAGGCTTTTTTTCTCAGCTAATGAAGAACAGTTACAGAGGCTTCCTTTCCCATGGAACCAACATACACAGATTTCAAGGGCTCCCCTCCTGTGCTATCACAGTTGTGCTTGTGATTCTTGGAATGCCTGGTGGTTTTATTGAACCAGGCTCAGGACTTCTGAATTAACAAGTGAGCCATGTATCCTTTTGTTTCTAGCCTTCTGCTCTAGGTTCTCCATTAGATTGCATTGAGCAAGGACCCTGCTTTATGTTCCCTCTAGCTGCTCATTCCTGGCTGCTACCTAACAGAACCTCTACACACTTTTGCAGGCTTTCCCAAGGCTCAGCATAGGCTTGTCATTTAACTCAACAATTCCATTACTGAGATTATACAAAGAGAAATGAATGCATTTTCCATTAAATTGCATATATAGAATTTTCATAATAGCTTTGTATATAATAGTTTAAAGCTGAAACAAAAATATCCATCAATAAGAGAATGAATAATTATGGTATTTATAACACAGTAATAAAAAAGAACAATTGCTAGTATATGAACAATTTGGATAAATCTCATAGACTTAAAAAAAAAAATAAAACACAAAAGAAAATGCCCTATATGATTTTATTTATATAAAGTTCCTAACCCAGGTAAATCTCATCTACAATGATAGAAATCAGACCAGTTAGTGAGGTGCAGGTGGGAGGTTGTAGAGACTGGGAAGGAACATGAAGGTACCATTTGAGGTGCTGGAATTGTTCTGTATCTTGGTATCATTGGGGTTATACAGGTGTATTCATAGCTATAAATTTATAGATATGTACACAAATGATTGATACACTGTATGTGTGTTATACCTTGAAAAGAGAAATATATATAATTAACATAAATCTTGATGGCTAAAACAGAAATTCATGCCTCATCCTTACTGTGTGCTGTCACTTGCCTGACTTAGCCCAGTTGGTCCTGTGGCTACACTTCCTTCTAATGGGCAGAGAAATACATGTGAGCAAACCTAATAACTTCAACATACCCAGGAGTTCTATGCAATCAACATTCATTCTTTCATCCATTTTCTTATGTATTTATTCAACATTTACTGATTACTTATAATGAACAAGCATTATAAGCCTGTGTGATAAGAAAGAATGGTCTTGTTCTTATGGAGCTTATATTCTAGTTAGATAAAAAATTACCAATACATTTTTTAAATAATGAATTAGAATTGTAACAGCTGCTATGGAATTCTGGCCACCTACCCTCAGCATTTTCTTCAGGACTTGGTCATGCCTTTTTTGGAATCAGGCCACACCAGCTGAGGTTTGAAGGACACATTCTGAACCATCCTTTCCAATGTTGACAACACTTCAGCAGCTCCATAAATCATCAGCAACTCCATAGGTAGGACAAAAAGTACAACTGTCCAAGCCAGGGCTTAGAGAAGAGTATTGAGAGTCTAATTTGCATTAGGAGCCTAATGCAGAATTCAGAATAACTCAACAGGCTCAAGAAAGTCAAACAGGGCTTAATAGTCACTGCTAAAAAGCAGATGATCCAACCAAATATTTTAGAGAATTTGCTAAATGTGCAAGAGTAAAGGTAGAGAACTATGAAGGCAGAAAAACAAAGAAAAAAAAAAAAAAAAAACATAACCATAAAATTTATCAAAGAGTGAAGGTTACAAGATAGAAAGTAGCCAGAAGATTGTCAAACATCTGGAATCTGTATTCTGATGCAAAGTCAAGGTGCTCAAACTTGACTTTGCATCAGGATTACCTAGAGGGATGTTTATCCAGGTCACTGAGTCCTTTATCTAGAGTTTCTGATTCAGTAAATCCAGACAAAAGCCAAATAGTTTGCATTTTCAGTAATTCTCAGGTCATGCTGATCCTGTTAATCCTTGGATACTTTGAGAACTGCTGACCTAGAAGAAAATGTAAAATCAAATTCCTCTCACTTTCCTCCTATTTTGAACAAGCTCCTTTTACTCTCAAATAGGAATCTTTGAAATTGCCTGCTATTGCTACTGCTACTATTGTTCTAAATTCCACCATTAAGCTGTAAGAATATGGTGGCAGCAAAACCTCTTATACTGTTCTGGGTCTTCCTTATATTTAGTACGATAATATTTTCTTACTCTAGATCATGCATAGGAGGTGATTATGGAGGACCTCCTGTAGTAGAAGCTAGTGGTGAGGGAGTGGAGGTTAGTGAAATAGTGGGACTAGGATAGTAAATAATGTCATGGCAATCATTCTCACATTGTAAATATCCTTTCTCTAAGCCCTTATAAAATACTTCAACATATTTTTCCATTCATCCTAAACAACTGATAAATGATCACATTATTATTATAATCATGTTCATTTAAGAGAAGATATTTATTGAGCCTTTACTGAGTGCCAATCACTGATAAAGATTTTGGATCTATATTAATAAATGAGGTACATCTACCAGAGGTGCTAAAAGGGATATTTATTTTAACTGCAGTTTTTTTGTCATGGTACCCACTCCCCCTGTCATCACACCTCATTGCCTCTCATTTTAGTTCCTCCACATTTGATATTCCCCACTATCCTGATTAATATGCCATGTTGCCTATTCTTTGTTCATTTTTTCCCTTCTGTTGAAATTTTTTCTTGCTTTGTAAACTAATTCACCCAGACCTATCTTTTAAGGTTACATATAAACTGCTGAGTGTGTGTGTGTGTGTGGTCACTGGTCTCCATATCACACTTTTATAATTTTTTAAATTTAATCTTTATTATATTTCCCATTACCATTTAGTTCCCTTATACTCCCTACCCCCGCAATCAGCGCACTATGGTCCACATTCATGAGTCCTTTTACCTTTCTGTTCAATTGCTCCACTCCCCATTCCCCCATCCCTCACCCCAGGCTAGCTGTCACCCCGCTTTCCATTTATGAGTCTGTGATTTTACTGAAGCCTCTTACCTCCACTCCAGTCCAAACTCAGCACTCTATCTCTCTCAATTTCTTTAGAACTTAATGTGCACATTAGGCACTCAAATGTTTGAAGTATTAAGTTTGTATCGATCTATTATATGTAAGCGGTACCCTCTTCTTACATTTTAATTCATTAGAATTATAGATAAGATTTGCTATCCGTTCATATAAGTGTCTTTCCACAGCAGTGTCCGGTTAAGTTAAACAATTCCTCATAGGCAGTAGGATTGCAATTTGGTGCCTGGCTTTGAAAGGAAAAGTAAATTTAATCTTTTCCAAACCCTTTACTGATCGGAAATAATTACATTAGGGGCGTGTGTGTGTGTGTGTGTGTGTGTGTGTGTTTTCAAATCTTAACTCTGGACCAAATTATCTCAAAATTTTCAAATAATATATCCTGAGAGAATCTATATTTTAAACAAGAGCCTCCGGTCAAGCTCATAAAGAAATGTTCGGGAACTTCTGGGCTATACATTAGGAACATTTAGAGGGTTTTCAAACGACAACTATGAAGGTCTATCATGAAAGTATCAAGCCATATGATCAATATAATTAACAGTTTGCGCAGCCGATACTTTCAGAACAGATCTCATAGGTGCCGTGATAATTAAGTATCTCTGAAGGTGAAGTTCCCTTGGTGCATGAGTTTTCCATCAGCTCCCTAAGCCGTTCCTACTGAGCAGCCAGGGTTGAGAAGCACAGCACATGCAGTGAAACAGAGAGACGGGCAAAGTATCTACTCATGCATGTTTCCCCCACAGAGAATATAGGGAATATAGGTAAAAATACTAATTGTCTATTTAATTCTAATTATGGAAGGAACAAATATTCACTTTGGAAAATAATAAAAAGCATAGGAAAGCAAAGTCACTCATCAAGTCAACATTCAACACTGGGTTATTCCATTTTAGCCAGTTTCCTCTTATATTTCATAGATAGAAAAATATAGTTAGCTCTATTGGATTTTTTTTTATATTTACATATAAAATATAAATTTAAAGAATGCCCACTATTAATGGGTATAATAAATTGTTTAGCTGAAGTATTTTGTTTCCATGTGTTTTCCCATTATAAATAATGCCAATGTACATTTTTATACATAAAGCCTTGTAAACACTATTGATCATTTTCTAGTATTATGGAATTTCTTTTTTTTTTTTTTTTTAATTTATTATTTTAAGAGAGAGGGGAAGGGAGAGAGACAGAGAGGGAGAGAGGCATCAGTGTATGCTTGCCTTTCACCTGCCTCCAGCTATGGACCTGTCTGGAGACCTGGCTTGCAACCTGGTTATGTTGCACTGGCTGGGAATCAAACCAGTGACCTTTGGGTTCGCAGGCTGGCGCCTTATCCACTGTGTCACCAGCCAGGGTATATTATGGAATTTCTTACCTATTCCATATAATATTACCTCTTCCTCTATACATAACAAGATGTGATTATTTCCCAAGTAACTAGCAGTGGCTTTCTGAGTTAAAATGTGACCATATGACTCTGTTTCCCCAGAAATATGATAGTTGCTTACAACTATGCATAGAGTTAGTTACCTGTGTCATTAACACAATTCTTTCTTCTTTTTTTATTTTTTAAAAATTTATTGTTATTCAACTACAGTTGCCCCAATTCCACAGTTCTTTTTAAACATATTTATGTGGCTAATTTTCCAGGTAAAATTTGTACCTAGTTGTGTTCTTTATTTTTTATATTTGTACTTATCTTTTTATTTTTTAAATGTTGTTGTGTTTTTTGCATTATCATTTAATTCCCTTATAACTCACCCCCCTTGCCCCTGCAATCACCACACTGTTGTACCTAGTTGTTTTAATTTGCATGATTAAGGAGCAATGACTCTGTATATCCTTCTCCCCAGGCATTTGTCTATCTCTTCCTTTTGAGAACAGTGCTGTTTATTCTTCGTCCTTTTCTGGTGGTAAGGGGGTTGCAGGGAACAGAGCCTTTTTTAAACTCATTAATTCATATGAGGTTTTTATAATGGCAAATGTGGGTACATTTATCACTCTTTTTTCCCTTCACCTTCTTTTCACCCTTCTATGTTTTAAAATATATTTTATGATTTTTTAAAAACTTGATTTAGTCAAAGCTATTAATAATTTACTTTGGGGTCTTGATTTTAATACTTTAATTGTCTTTGCTAATACAAGAGGATAATTATTTACTCATTTACCTTTTAATTTGCTTGTGGCTTTATATATAGAATATAATATGCATGTCAGTAAGTATACATAAATAGATATGTGTATGTATGTATCTTTCAATTCTTCCAGAATATGAGGTCTGTCCAAAAAATATCAAGCCAATGTCAATATAATTAAAAGTTTGTGCGGCCGATACTTTCGGGACAGACAACATATATTGCAATAATTAAACTAGGCATCCTTTGTTTATTTCTAGAAGTCCTTATCCATTTTATTTAGCACAAGTTATTTTTATTTATTCTAACATGTACTTCTTTTGCTATATATTGAATTTTTCTACACTTGTTTTTTTTCCCTCATTTTCTAATATGTATAATTTCTGTCAGTCTATACTTAACCCACTTCACACTGTTTAAATCATTTCAGTTCCATAATACATGTGAATGCCATTTAGCACAAACTCTGTATCTCTTTTACGATAAATTTTTAAGTTTTACTTTAAACTCAAGGTGCTATAGTCAAGCGTAATAAAAGGTGAATCTAATATAGGTAAAATTCCATAATATACTTTAACTCATATCCAATAGTATTAAATCTAATTCAGATTCTCCTTTTAATTTAGAATAAAAGTAGTTCTCTTTCTCCTATTCATATTATCTAACTACCCTAGAACTTGTGTTATCTTGAGATAATTTCTGTGAATTCATCCATTTTCCATGTTCTCTGCTTAAGAGTTAACTTAACAAAATATTTTATTTATATCTATGGCTCATACCAGATGTATAAGTTAGGTCAGGCTGCCATAACAAAATACCCCACGTAGACGGCTAAAATAACAAATTTATTTTACACATTTCTGAAGGCTGGAAGTCCAAGATCAGGGTGCCAGCACACTTGGTTTCCCTAGAAGCCACCGTCTTGCTGGGCTTCACTAAGGTTTCCTCAGTGAGTGTGGATGAGGAGAGAGAATGAGTGAGCTCTTGGGTGTCTCTTCTTAGCAGACACTAATAGTATAGCCTCAGGCCCTGAACCTTATGATCTCATTTAACTTTACTTCCTAAGAGACCCCATCTCCAATTACAAACCCACTGAAGGTTTGGGCTTCAATATATGAATTTGGTGAGGAGGGACTGCACACAAACATTCAGGCCATAACACTAGAGAATTCTTAGTTAAATCAATACCACTTTATATTATAAAATGTAACTCACAGCAAAATGTTCTAAAATGTGTTATTGCACAAATTATGGCATGTGGATCTATAGTGGGTCATGAGATATATATGCAAAATATTTTATTTTATTACTTATTTATTTATTATTTTTCTTGATTATGCTGTTACATTTGTTCCAATTTCTTTTCCCTTTGTTCCCCTCCACCCAGCACACCTGTGCCTTTAGCAATTCCACTCCCCCTTAGTTCATGTCCATGGGTCATACATGTAAGTTCTTTGGCTTTACCTTTTCTGGTACTATTCTTAGCATCTCCCTATTTTGCACCCACCAACTATGCTTCTTAATCCCTTTGTCTTTTCCCCCTTCTTCCCCTCTGCCCTCCCAGCTGACACTCCTCCAAATGTTCTCCATATCTTTGATTGTTTCCTCTCTGGTTATCTAATTAGTTTGCTTTTGTTTTTATTTTTTAGATTCTGTTGTGGATAGTTGTGAGTTTGTTGTCATTTTAGTGTTTATAATTTTGATCCTCTTTTTCTTAAATAAGTCACTTTAACACTTCATATAATAATGGCTTGGGCCTTGGCTGGTAGCACAGTGGATAAGGCGCCGGCCAGCGAACCCAAAGGTCGCAGGTTCGATTCCCCAGCCAGGGCACATAACGAGGTTGCAAACCAGGTCTCCAGTCAGGTCTGGCTGGACGCAGGTGAAAAGCAACCATATATTGATGTCTCTCTCCCTCTCTGCTTCTCTCCCTTCCCCTCCTTCTAAAAATAATGAAATAAAAAATTGTTGAAGAAAGAAAAAATAATGGCTTGGTAATGATTAACTTTTTTAGCTTTACCTCATCTAGGAAGCACTTTATCTGCCCTTTCATTCTCAATGATAGCTTTGCTGGATTGGGTAATCTTGGTTATAGGTATTTGCTTTCCATTACTTTGAATACGTCCTGCCTGCAAAGTTTCTTTTGAGAAATCAACTGTGAGTCTATAGGAACCCCTTTGTCGGTAACTCTTTTTTTCTCTTGCTGCTTTTAAGATTCTCTCTTATCTTTAACCATTGGCATTTTAATTATGTGTCTTGGTGTGGTCCTCCTTGGGTCTCTAGGGGATAGCTTGCTTGGGACTCTGTGTTTCCTGGACTTGTATATCTATTTCCTTCACCAAATTAGGAAAGTTTTCCTTCATTGTTTTTTCACATAAATTTTCAATCTTGCTCCTCCTCTTCTTCTTCTGGCACCCCTATGCTTTGGATACTGACATGTTTAAAGTTTTCCCAGAGGACTTTACACCCCTCTTCATTTTTTTCAATGATTGTTTCTTCTCACTGTACTAATTGATTTTTTATTTCTTCCTTATGTTCTAAACCATTGATTTGAACCCTGGTTTCCTTCCTTTCACCCTGGGTTTCATGTGGATTTTTCTTCATTTCACATAGCGTAATCTTTACTTCTTACTTTCTGTGTTTGTGGTATTTAAGCATATCTGTCAAGCCTGTGGGCATCTTAATCACCAACATTTTGAAATCTGCATCTGTTAAGGGGGCAGAGCCTTAGGAATTTGTCAGCACAGAGGGACCCATTTCACCTTACTGTGACATTGTATGCAGGGGAGGGGTCTGAAATGGAACAATGCTTCTTTCCTGTTGAGTCCAGCTGTTTCTTCCTCCACCCCAACCCCAAATGGTCTTCATAGACAGAAGTGATATGGCTCTATTTTTCCCAGTGCTAAAACTGGGCTGAGTGGTCTAGCCCTAGGATTGCTTCCCAGGTGTAAATGTATGACAGTGCTTTCACTGTGGCCTCAGTCCTGATGCCACTGCCATAGCTGCCCACTCTTCTCACTGTCTTCTCTCCTCCTGCCTAGCTGGCTGAGTATTTCTTTACTTCTTCATTTGTTGCACTTCCATGTCATTCAATTTCTGAAATTTAGCATTGTTGTTATTTAGTTTTGAGGTAGATATAAATTTCTTCTAGTTATGAGAGAGATGCAGTATGTTTACCTATGCTTCCATCTTGGATGGACTATATACAAAATATTTTAATTGGCATCCATGGTAAAAGATTCACCAGTGGGCTCTCATGATATTTAATTATTCATCTTGTTTATGCATTCTACCAACATATTTATTTCAACCCCTGGCAGTTGATTAAATATTTGTAACATATGTGTAAATAATTATTTCTGAGATGCTTCCTTCTAGAAGTATGAATAATCAAAAGATTTGTGTATAATCTAATATTATTTTTTTCTGGACCATGCCTATAAATGTTACACTGTGAAACTCAGAAATTGCTCTGTTCCACCAAGAAGCTGAAACTGCCCTTTGACATGTAACTCTTTGGACAGTATGACTCTTTTGTTATATTGTAGTTGATACAGTAATCAAAGGCTAGAAACATGTTTTATTTTTAGAGTAAATGTAGTGCTTCTTCTCTAGAGATCAGAGAGTGAGAGAAATAGAAACATACAAGATTTGACAGTCAAAGATTTCTAAAACTAGACTGATCTGAAATGCACATTTTTGTGAGCTGGAGCAGTTTGCTTTGTGATAGTTTATATCTAAATATCAGGATCTCCAACAGAGACCCTTCAGAAAAAGGTGACATATTAATATGATTCTTGCATGTTTGCATTGGTTAAGCCAATAAGCAGAATAACAAACACCAGAACAAGGTTTGTCTTTACCTTGTGTTAGGGGAATCTCAATTAAGTAGGAAAGAAATTAAAATGTCAGGCCTTGGTAATATAGCATTAAATGATAAACTGAACTGCCAAGACAGCAAAGCCATTATGTTAACGGTATTGTGCATTACTATGACTTGTGTTTACTTCTGTGCCACACACTTTTTTATTCTGCCGGTGCCTTCCAGTCTCTGGACTCTTAAAATGATTAAAAGCTGTAATTTTTCCTTAGATATATCTCCTCAGTCACTAATTATATTCTCTAGATTCTTACAACCTTATTCATGTGACCGCTGCTTGTATTTTTACAATGGGACTATTGTCAGCTCAACAATCTAGCTGTAATGCCCAGGAAAGCCTACACGCTCTCAAAACTAAATCACATTACTAAATACTTTTTTCTTGGAACTTGTTTTATCGACCACTTGAGAAAGGTTTAATTGTAAAGGTGCTAAATAGGAATCCAAAGAATGTGTTCCTTTTTCTTAAGCAAATTTAAAGCTGCTTTGTGTAAAAGCAGGTACTGATGCCTGTGTGTGCATAACACCAAAGAATACATAGATGTCACTCAAATCTCTATGGGCTTCCCAGGTCTTAGGTACCAGTCCTGTTGTTAACTCTCTACTCCCAGAGTAGTAGCTGAAATGTCCATATTTTCTTAAATGGCTCTGAATTTCTATTTTCTTTTTTTCTTTTTTTTCTTTCTTCTATCTTTTCTTTTCTTTTCTTTCTTTCTTTCTTTCTTTTTTCTTTTCTTTCTTTTTTTTTTTTTTGTTGCCTCAATAGATATCATTCAATTCTAAAATCTGAAGACCAAACTGCTACTCACAGGGACCTCTCCATGAGAATTTATTCCATAAATGAAACAGATGTTCCAAAAAATTAGTTAGCCATTGGTTGTTGAAAGTTATGTGAAATGTTAGTTCCTAGGTATTATACTATAGAAAGTACACTAATCATAAGAATCATCATATTACTATTTAAAATGTCTAAAGCATTTCATGGTTCTCCAGATAATTCTTGACCTTTTTACGTAGGGAGAAGATGGTTCAGTGGTCCTAAAAGTTGCTATATTGTGTTGCAGCACATGCTAAATTCTGGAGATTAATTCAATGCCATGAAAATACACTCTTAAATGATAATTAGCTGTCATTCAATTACCATCTTTACCAATGAATAGACTCACTGTTGACAAATACATCTCTAGGTGCCTGAAAGGGCACATCCCTAGTTGCCATTAATTATTAAATTTGTGTTCATTTTGTCACACTCATGGGGGAACTGAGAAATGTGAGGAAGTAGCAGAATTTTTAAGACTTGTACAGAACTGCTTTTGAGGTGGAATGAAATTAATATAGAGCCTGTGATAAATGTAGCTCAAATGGCATTGGTCTTGGACATTTTGTCAAATCAAATATTATGTTATCACAATAACATCATTAAACAGTTTGACTGGTTCAATCAGTCAATCCCAATATTGGAAGAATAGTTGAAGAACTGGGCTCAGAAGAAAGAAGACACATATTTCTTCTGATTAAATAAATCAACTATTTTTTAAACATTCTTTTTTGGTTCTATGTCTCTATAGCTATTTTAGGGCCTGCTGCTATAGTCAAACTAATCTTTTATGTTCCAATTCCAGCATTATTTTCCAAAACATGTCTAAATGAATTGATTTAGCCTTTTTTACAACTTCAGTCTATCATTCTTATCATTCTCTTTTTAATAAATACACCTGTGTTCATTATATGTAACACAAATTACATATGCTATGAAGCAAGGTATTTATGACCATTTATTTTAAAACATTGTAAGTAAATCTTTCTAAAACTTGGGAGGATAGCTAAGTTAAATTGAAATATATTTCACACTTTTTGTTAAATAAACATTTTTTCTGAATATAATTAAAATCATATATATAATAGAAAATATAAGTATTTCAAAAATATTTTAAAAACCAGCTATCACTCCAGAGAAAACCATCATTAAGATGTTGCTGTATTTCTTTTCATTTTTAAAAATTGTTGAAGTCCTGGCTGGTGGCTCAGTGGATAAGGCATCAGCCTGCTAACCCAGAGGTCGCTGGTTAGATTCCCAGCCAGGGCACATAACCAGGTTGCAAGCCAAGTCTCCATCCAGGTCTGTAGCTGGAGGCAGGTGAAAGGCAACCATACATTCATGTCTCTCTCCCTCTCTGCCTCTCTCCCTTCTCCTCTTTCTAAAAATAATAAATTTTTTAAATCTTTAAAATTAAAAAGAAATTGTTGAAATAATAATATGAGGTAAATTTTCTTATTGCACAAGTAGTTTCTTGGGTTATTTTGTTTCAATATAAGATGTTATGACTACACAGCATTCTATTGTGTTAGTATGACATAATTTATTTAGGGTTCTTAAAAATCAGACACAGGTCTATAATAAATATCTTAGAGCAAAATATGGTTTCTTAATTTGAATTTATGTGTAATAGCTTTTCATGAGTAAAATATTTTTGTTTGTATATTAAAATATTCTTGTTCACAGAGTAACAAGTTGCTTTCCCTGGGTATGTAAATTTAGGAAACATATATTTTTTGGTATTATTAATAATGCAACATGTAACCACATTTCTTGATGCTCTAGTATTAATAATGTGATTCATTTTAACATCAGTAGAGAGATGTGTAGATTGCAGTGTATATAGATTCCAGTTTCTCTTCAACTTTTACCAGCATTGGACAACTTGTCTAATTTGCCAGGAGAATAATGATACTACCATTTTATAAGTAGCTTTTTTCCTCTGATATCAGTGAATTTGCTTCTTGAACATATTTATCAAACATTTATATCTCACTTTAAAATCCATTATTGTTTACATCTTCTACTTTTTATCTATTTGTTAGGCATTCTTTTTCCTACTAAGTTTTTTAAATTACATTTTCTCTTATCCAACCATTGGAAATATATGAAACATTATACTTTGTTCTAGGAATCACTTTTCTTATTACCTGAAGTTTTCTTGAGCCTTAAGAAGCATTATAGATGTCCCTCTTTTCATTGGAAAAATGTAATGTAATAAAGACTACCACTGTATAATCTCTCAGGATTTTACTAAGCGATTTGACACATACTCTTATTCATAGGTTTCAACACTGTGTAATAGATCCTGAGGTTGAAGGAAGTTTAGCAATTACTGAATATTTTCTTTAAAAATTTTTATTGTAATATTCTTTTTTTTTTTTTTCAGTTTTAAGACTCAGTTTATTTCCAGATTTTGATTTTGATTGCATAGCACTAAGAAATCCTGACATATATAGTTAAGGCATTGCTAATAGCAATTGGTTTTTCAAAGTTTGCCTTTTAGTCTCAGGACACTATTTAATTGAAAGTGGTGTGGCTCTATGGGTTGAGTGTTGACCTGTGAACAAAAGAGTTGCTCATGCAATTCTCTGTTAGGACACATGTCTAGGTGGTGGGCCAGGTCCCCTGTTGGGGGCACACAAGAGACAACCACACATCTTCCTTCCCCTCTCTCTAAAAATAAATAAATAGTCTTTTTTAAACATGGAAAACTTCACCTTGGCCAGTATGGCTCAGTTGGTTGGAGCATAGTCCTATAAACTGAAAGGCTGTAGGGTTCAGTCCCTAGTTGGGATGCTTATAGAGGTAGCTAGTTGATGTTTCTCCCTTACATCAATGTTTCTCTCTCTGTCTCACTCTCTGCCTACCCTTTATTGTAACATTCTTATCATATTTTCAAATCAATAGTATACTAGTATACTCAAATTTTTAAAACCTCCCATTTATATAGTTTTACTCCTTTGTATTATTAATGTAATGCATTTCATTGATTGACTTCTTTGTATTTTCTTTTTAAAAAGTTGAAGTTATTGGGGTGACATTGGTTTGCATTGATTGATTTTTGAGAGTTAAACCAATCTTAAATTTCTGAAGTAAGTTCATGCTTTATTAACCTTTTGTATATTGATGTTTACTAATATTTAAGGGGTTTTGTTGTTGTTTTGTTTTTTATATCTCTATTCGTGAGATGTAAGGGATTGTTTTCTCAATTTTTTAAAGATCTTATCAGGGATTTATTTGTATCAGGCTTTCTCTAGCCTCATCAATTGTATTGGCAAGTGTTTCCTCCTCTTCCTTTTGCTGCAACAGTTACAGTGAATTGGTATTACTTCTTCCTTAAATATTTAGAAGTCTCCAATGAAGACTTATGAGTCTGTAGTTTTATTACTAGAAGGACTACCTATGAGTTAAATTCTTAGATCTAGGAATATTCAGTTTTTCCATTTCTTGTGCCAGTTTTTGTAAGTGGCATTTTTCATGGAGCATGAATATTTAATCTAAATATTCAAATGTATTGCATGATTTTTGTCTGTTTTGTCTGTTCTATTACTTTTTGAGTGTCAAAATATTTAAGTGAATTTTTTAAATTTAATCTCTTTTAGTTCACATGTTGCTGCTTTATATTTCTCAAAGCTACATACTGATCTGAACATATTTTCATTATTATCCCTTTATTTTTGTTAGCGCTGTGTCTCAGAATATAATTCTAGTTTGATATTGCAAACTTTAATTTCTATTTTTCCTAATAAAAAAGTTGATAACCTAACATATTCTTCCATAACATTGACCTGATATACATTTTTCCAGTTACTAAAGATCTTGAATATTATTTTAATGAGGTTTTATAAAATTATCTGGAAGCCAATCTATATTTGTGAGCCTAAATGTCCATTCTGTTAAAATAGCATTGCCATATTTATTTCTGTTAGCTTATTTCAAATATTGTAGTTTCTGTTCTGTGGTTTTATTTCATTTATCTTCTCTATTTCTCTCAGTTACTTTCAATTTACATATTCTGTTTTTATTATCCTCCTCTTTTTTTTTTTTTTTTGGCCTCAGACATCAGATTTCTTCAACTGCCTTCTATCCTCCTCTTTTTGTCTCAACATTTATGTGCTCACACATTTTCTGTTTTGTTGTTGTTGTTTGTTTGTAATCTTATAAACATGTTATTACTCTATAGCTGTATATCTATTATCTATCAATCTAATATCTTTTCTCTCCAGATAAGAAAACCTTGTTAACATGTTTTACACTTATCCTCATTTTTTGATTGCTATCTTCACCCCCAAATAAATTTTGTTGGATATCTTCTTTTGGTCATTGCTTTGGTTAACATTAAAATTAAAAAGTTATTTACTTTTTATATTTCCCATATTTCTTTGTTTTTACTGCAATAACTTATTTTAAAATGTTTTAATTAGATGAATAACTTGAAAATACTTTCAAGTATTTTTAAAAAATGGTAATTCTAATAGCCATAAATTTTAAGCCCAAAGTCTTATTTTTCCTTTCTTGACATCTACATCATCTTTGTAGATGTAAACTTTTCCCATCGGGAATCTTTCAGATTTTTAAAAAAATTCATCTTTTGATGTGTTAGAAAACAAAATTCAACTGAGTACATTTTAAACATCTGGGCTTTAAAGGTGTAATCTGGTGGCATCTCATCTGGCAGATAGAAAGTGGCTCCAAGGAGCTGTACGAAATGAAGGACTTTTACAGGCAGAAGGGAGTCAGACAGGGAAGTGCTGCTGCAGAGCAGCTTGGTTGTGGGAAGCACACCCTCCATTAGGGGACAGCAGGAACCACTGGAGGATGACCGCCCCTGTGCTCACCAGGTAATCCCAAATTGATTGGTTTGAAATTCTGTTCCTGGGGAAACCTGAAACTATAATAATTAAGTTTTGGTTTGGTGACATGAGGCTTGGCACGAGTGGCTCCATTTTGGACCTGTTGTATAATACTTAATACATATTTAAATTAATTTAGTATGTTCACATTCACATGTCTTCCTCCTACCTTATATTTCTGGTTCGTATTATGAACCAGAGGCAGAGAGGGAGAGAGAGTCATCATTGTATGGTTGCCTTTCACTTGCCTCCAGCTATGGACTTGCCTGGAGCCCTGGCTTGCAACCTGGTTATATGCCCTGGCTGGGAATCTAACCAGCGACCTTTGGGTTTGCAGGCCAGCTCCTCACCCATTGTGCCACAAGCCGGGGCTTTATTTTTATTTTTTCTTTCTTTTTTTTTTTATACCTAATGTTTTTATTTGCCTTTTCTTTAAAATTATTTGTTTTGACCACATTTTTCCAATATTCTTATCTCTATAAAGATATTGATAATGGTGATTTTATAAGAAGAGTCAAACACTTCAGGACAGAAAGCTTGGAATATCAAAATGAGAATTAAACCATTTCCATTTTTTTCTCTACATATGTCACTGATCATCTTTTTCCCTCAGGGATTTTTCTTTCCCCTCTCTCTTATCTTTTCTTTCCTCTTCTTTCTTCTTTTCTGTCCTCTTCTCGCCCCTCCAATCTCATATTTTTGCGACATGTTATTATGTAAGTACTACAGTTTTCAGGTACTATAGTTCTTTCTGTGGAAGGAAAAAGTATTGCAAGAAGCACACCTGGTATCTGCTCAGCACTTCCCACTTTAGAGATTCTCAAACACAGATCACTGAGCTTCACCCTCAAACTTTTTGATTCACAAGGTCCCAAGTAGTTGGGGCCCCATACACTGACATTTTAATACATCACCCTGAATTCTCTAGTTTGGGTTAGGATGGACCTACTGCTTTTGTTTCTGTTCGCCTTCTTTCTGGGTTGATGACAGAGGTATTCATTCACCTAGCACAATGGTGAGTTGGCCATGGGGAGCATTAGGAAACAATGAGAAAATTTTCTCCCAGGCTGGAAGGCTGGTTGGTTTTGTTACTGAACAGCAAGTGGGTCCTGCTGCCCATTGCTACCAACCTAGGCAAAATTCCAGAGGCAAAGGTTTGGTGATGAAGGAAAGGAGTCCTTTTCAAAAGCTACACCATTTTGGAATAACAGCTTTTCACATGCATTAGTCACTTAAGCCTTTAAATTAAAGCTAAACTCTTTCACTCTTTAGTTACAGCTTTAATCACTTAAACTTATCAACTAAGGCTAAACTCTTTTAACGCTTGAGTTTTATCATGGCTTCCTGTTAGTATTTAATGATCTTATTTCTATAGGGTTAATTTGCCAACTGAAACAACATAAAGAAAAGGAAAGGAGTCCTTTTCCAAAGCTACACAATTTTGGAAGATTGGAAGGATTCTGCCTTAGAGCTTGTTCCCTCTAGAACACCCAAAGAATAAACATTCCACCCTCCCCAGGCCAGCCCAATCCTCGGTGGCACCCCAAGTTCCTTCCCATCCAAAATACCATTCATTGGGAAAGGCAGGTGGCTGCAGCACCAACCCCCAGGCATCGTGGAGGAAGAGAGCCCGGGAGTCAGACTCTGTCCTTTTATTTGAAATCATCTGGCCTACAACTACATGTGCTTTGGAGGTGTTCAGCTTCTCAGCCAATCCCATCCTACACTATTTACCATTGCCTCCTCCTAGGGCCTCGCCTTACTCTTCCCCAGTGGTCTGATTAGGTCTCTTTGTATCAGTTTCTGTTATGTTTATACTCAACTATCTTTGGCCTCCCAAAGGCCTTTTCACAATTTTTAGTGTTAGTGTCTATGCTCCATCAAATTACTTGTTTTTCTGTGGCACCTCCCTTTGGAGCAGGTTCCAGAGTAAAGATTCGGCAGCCTATGTTCGTTCCTCATCTTTTCAGAAATCTTAAGACTAATATAACTTGAAGAAAATTATTTAAAAAGCCTTTGAAAACTATGTTCATATCAATGTAAGAATGTCCAAATCAGTAGAGAATTTTTATGAGTTTATTTGAGCCAAACTGACAACATGCCAGGAAGCATGATCTCAGACAACAGTTTTGTAGTTTATTTTATACATTTAGAATTCAGGAGAGAAAGCAAGATGGGAAAATCTCTATGACTGGATTACAGAATAGTTGACATGATTATGTGTTCCCTTGAAGGTTTTGAAAAAGAGGATTACTCTGGCATTTCAAAAATGTTTTAAAGTAGATGCACAAGAACCATAAACAAGGCTTGCTTAAAGCAAAGGTAAACCATTTATTAAAGAAGTTACAGGTTTTGGGGCATGACTACCCACCATGACCTGCCCAGTTAGGAATTTATGATCAGATCACCCTGTGAGGTTACTTTTGGTCATATTTATTAGAGAAGTTCTTTTCTGTCCACATTCACATATCAATATGTTGGTGAATTACTTTGACAACCACTGGAATTTAAGACCATCTCTCCTAACTATCTATAGCTAGGGAAATGTAAGTTAAACCCTATCTTATCTATAACAAACAATGTATTTCAGTCATATTATTCCTTCGATATCTTTAGAAGTCTTTTGTCTTATTAATGTTTACCAAGGTGATTGCTATACAGAGGCAAAAAAAGGAATAATTTGATTTTTTTGATATAGCATTATGAGTAACTTTTAGATGACAACATCTATACTACTTAGAAAAATCTCTGATATTTTTCATCCATACAATGTGCCTATATCACCCTATCTAGTTGCTGAGGTTCTAGGGGACATTATTAACAAAGGAAAGATACATTTCTCTAGAGATGGAAAGATATGCTAAATTGGTGACAGGGTTCAAAAACTGAAAAATGTTGGAGTCTTTTCAGAGAATGGAAAATAAATGATGTGGAAAAACAATATATGACAATGAGACAGATGTGCATTTATATCTGGTAATGAGGGTTCATAGACCACTTATTTGGAGGATTGGACTAACATTTGCATTTATGTCAATTCTATGGATTATAGGGAAAGCATCTCTTGTTGGAGCAACAATAGCAAGATACAAGGCTACAATGAGATCTAATTGTTATTAACTATCACAGTGGAATGTCAATGAGGAGCTGCTTTGTTCAAACGCTGGCGTTGGCAAAGTCATTAAATTGGTTGGTTCATTAGGGAATAAAGTACATTAACGAGGTATTCAGCTGTGACTGAGTGTTGTATTAGAAAGCCTGCCTTCGTCAGTGTGCAACACCATAAATCAAGGTAAGATTTAGTATACAACTTTGACAGGAAGGGGCAATTGTTGTCTTTTATAAACTTTAGCTCAAGTAAACTAAACCCTCACTCAAACAAATTTGGATCATTATTTTATTTTTATAACTTTCTTCATACTATTGTCATGCTTATTATATTTGGTTCTTATATTAAAAACTTTATAAGGAAGAAGAACATGATAATTGAATGATAAAAAGATGATCCCTGAAGATTTCTATAGACTTTTCTTTATGCTTAGTAAATAAACAGTATTTTTGACTTTTAATTAAATAACTTAACAAGTGATTATTATCAACCAACTTTCTATTTATTTCCCGAGGTGTCTCCATAACTACTTTCAGAAGTCAATATAACTATTGTAAAATCCCTTAAAGCAAGACTGAAAATAAAGATTTTTAATGATGAGAGGGCAGATTTTTTTAAGTGATAAAAGAAGAATTTTATTTTCTTATACTGTTCTAGGTCAAGTTCTTTTATTAAGTCTTTTCTGGTCCTTTCAATGTGAATTAACATCATTCTTTTGGATATATTACTTTGCTTTATATTTATTAAAGCTCTTAAGTTGTTTGGCTCACATTGGAGTTTTTCACTTACCTTTTCCCTCCACTGTTTGTTTGTCTGTTGAGAGTAGGAAGCATATCTGATGAATTGAGTACTACCTTTTTCCCCCTGATACACTAACAGACAATTAAACTCTCAAAATATTTCTAAAGTAAATTAATATTTATCTAATATTAAATAAAGAACTTAAAATGTTATCAAATGCATGTTTGGCTTTGCAATAATAATAACACCAGAACTGTATTACTTAAGTATTAAGTAATATAAGTAGTTTACTCTTATTAGAGATATGAACATATTAGTTACCAAACTAACAGACTAACATCTCAATGAAAGATATTTGGGGGTATTATAAAATAACAAGTAATATATATTCATTGTATTTGATAACATTCCCATGCATAAGTTTATAAAAATAAGTGTATATATAAATCACATTAGTATATAAATACACATGTATATAGAAATGATAGAAATACATTAATAAGAAATACATACAACACATTGTTTTTATATTCAATAATACACTCCCATGCCAACACACATAAACACATCATTCCTATGTTGTTTCCATGATAAAACAAACATATTTAAAGATAGTATGATGTTGTCACATAATAACCATAAGATTTGAAAACTTAGTTCTAGGCTCATCTGTAACAATAGTCATTTAGAAAATAATTTATTTTCTCTTGTCTTAGATATCCTGCCTTGTAAAATTTGTATATGAAATTCTCTGATCCCTAAAATAGCTACACCAAATGGAAAAGTCTGGTCTGTTGCTAAATATGGCTCTAAGCCTACCATGTTATTACCACTGTTCCAGGAGTTTCTGGTGTCTGCCTGTAAAACGGTGGTGAGACAAGAAATACATACAAGATACACTCTGTCCTTAAGGAGCCACAATTTTGTTGGCATAAGTCTAGGTGCTTGTAAAGAAATGGTTATGGCATGTATGTAGTCCTTTAGGTTCCCTAGTCAGGCATAGTCTTTTGAGGAAGTGACTGCCATCTAAACTGTTACTTAAATAAATCCTTCCTGGGTACCAGGTAAAGCCTTTCTGGTAAATGAAACAGAAACTACAAGTTTGTGGGGCAGAATAGAGCTTGCTGGGTTGTTTTGCTGGTTGTTTTGCTATGTGTCTCTGGAGGTGATGGGAGAAGATGCATCAGGGCCCAGTAATTTAAAAAATTGTATAAAAAGCATTGTAATTTTAAACAGTTCATTCACACTTTGAGAAACATTCCCTTCTTAAGATAATAAAACAGTAAAATATTAGACCCACAGTTAATATCTGCATCAACTGTAACCCAGCGGTTTTCAAAGTCTTCCCTAAGGAACCCCAGGATCAATGTAGCAAATCCATAGGAAATTTAGTTAGAGTTACATTAATACAATCTATCTTTTTCATTACATTTACAATTGTAATTTTTAAAATGACAGAACTTCAAATAAATTATGAATGCAAATTTTAACATATTGGACACCATCAATATGGTTCTTTGCTCCAGTTTGACTTTACTCGTTTTCTGAGTATGAGAACTTAGGAATATATAGCTTTTCCTGCTTTCCCCTCTGTGTGCCTGAGTATGCACATGTGGACACATGCCATCTTGTATTTAGGCTGCAACTCGGTACTGGCATTATTCCAAATCAAGGCCTACACATGCAGGCCTGTAAACTTATGAAGATAAGTATTGTATATCATGGACATGTAACACTTAATTGAATTATAGATAAAGGTTGGCACAAATTTTTGATGTATACTTTCATTATAGTTAATAATAAATTGTTCATTAAGTAAATATAAGTAAATACAAATCTTAATGAGACTATATACCAGAAAGTTTTCATGTGTATTTGGTATACTTTGATTCAACTTTTGTGTTTATAATAAATAATGCAATCATTTTTTAGAGTTTTGAAGCAACAAAACTTAAATTCTAGAATTATTTAGTTGAAAAGTTATACTAATTACAAATAAAGTTGTTAAAACCATTTGCAACTATTTATTTGTAAAAGTTGGGATTTCTTGGAATTGTTCAACCAAACAAAACACAGAAATGAAATACTTTCTGAATGCTGATATAATTGATACTGTGATTCTTAACTTTCAGTTTTGAATAGTTGCAATCTACAACTTTTTAAATTGTAAGTTTATTGGAATACCTTCATTGTTTAATTGAATATTTTAAATAAAGAGATATAATCAATTTGATATTGAGGTTAATTTGTAGTTTTAAAATCTTTTTAAAATGTTGCCTTTCTGTTTGACATTTTTTAGTTCTTTATAAAAATGTTTTTTTAATTGACATAATTTAAAATAAAATTGTAAATCACTGAGCTAGATAACCCTACTCTGTATCCCAGTCATGTTAGAGGTAAAGCAATGAATGTTTAGTTGGGGGAAAAAACCCTCAGCCAGATTTCTACAGACTGACTTGTTTTTATTTAGTTAGTTGTTATTTAAAAAATAATGTTATTAAAATACAAATCATATCCCATAAAATTTACCAACTTAAAGTATACTGTCTAATAGTTTTTAGTATATTTACAGTCACAAATCACCTTTCTCTGCTATGAATCTGCCTAGTCCAAGCATTTTATGTTAATGGAATTCCACAATATGTGACATTTTGTATCTGAATTTCCAGCATAATGTGTTTCAAGGTTTATTAGTGCAGCATGTATCAATACTTCATTCCTTTTTGGTGTCAAATAATATTCCATTGTTACTTTATACTGCATTTTGTTCATCTAATTATTTATAAATTGTTGGACATCTTAGGTTGTTTTTCCTTTTTGCCTATTATGAATAATGCTGCTATGAACATTTATGTATGTTTCATTTGGTCATTTTGCAGGGAGGGGTATATACTTAAGAACAGTATCCCTGAGTGTTACAATAACTCTATGTTTAACATTTTGAGGAACAGCTGAACTGTTTCGAAACTGGCTGCTACATTTACATTCCCACCAACAATGTTATGAGGATTTTGTTTTCTCCACATCATCAACACATGCTATTCTGGTTTTTTTTTTTTTTTTTTTTTTGTCAATTTTGTATTATTATTACAACCATTCCAAGGGATGTACAGTGATACTATCATGGTTTTGACATGCATTTCCTTAATTACTAATCAAATAGCTTTCATGTTCTTATTGGTCATTTGTATCTATTATTTAAAGAAAGGCCTATTCAGATCCTTTACCAAGTTTTTATTTATTTATTTATTTTTAAAGATTTTATTTATTATTTTTAGAGAGAGAAGGGCAGGGAGAGAGGAAGAAAGGGAGGGAAATATCAATGTATGGCTGCCTTTCACTTGCCTCCAGATCTAGCTGGAGACCTGGCTTGCAACCTGGTTATGTGCCCTGGCTGGGAATCTAACCAGGGACCTTTGGGTTTGCAGGCTGGTGCCTATCCACTAAGACACCAGCCAGAGGCCTTTGCCAGTTTTTTAATCAGATAATTGATTTTTTATTGTTGAGTTACAAGATCAGCAGTGTATGAGAATTCTACAGACTAGTTTAAATCATGGTTGCATTTTGGTATAACTTGTGTATCCCATTTCTATCATTTCTAATTAGAAAAAAGTTAACTGGGCCTCTGGTGCTAAGCAATGTTCACCATATATGTGAATACTCAGTAAAAATATATCAATTACTGACAATACTAATTGAAGATATAGAACTCAATCTCCTGTTAAATTGCCAACTGATAGTTTGGTGACTTCCCAAAGGCAAGGTGATTACTGTTTTATAAACTTTCACTCTAAAAAAAAAAAGGAAGTTGAAAGCAAAGATGTTATTACTTTTGTCATTAACAAAAGCCTGTTTTCAAAAGAAAAATGTTTACAATGGTTAATAGAGGAGTATTTGTTTAGTAAATACCTCCACTATCTCCGAATGTGCTGAGTTTATTTTATTCATATACATTTTTGCTGAATGGGCTAAGACAGGTTATTTGTGGAAGTGACTAGTGGAAAATTAAGATATTAAAATATTCTTTGTGAAGTTAATATGTTTTACAGCTGTTAATTTTGCTCATTTAAGAAAACATAAACAACTTTTTTCACGCATTTATTTCAAGTACCTGGACCATGAAGAAACTAAAATATGATTTAAATTTTTTAGCTTATACAGGTGGAATCTCATTATCCAGCCTCAAGACCATTTACATGAAAAACCAGTTACAGTCCTAACATTCTGCATGATGGCGGTGGGTTATATCTGTATAGTTTCTGCTTCAGTGAAATTCCATTTTAAGAAAATGCTATATGTTATTCACTCGCTGGACAGTCATTGTAATGGAATGTCATTTGTATCAGCAATATGTATTGTAATCTTCTGTTGAGAGGACATATGTTAAAGTACAGGTGACTTTGAGAAAGATTCTATACATGACAGTTGACCAATGTGTTTTGCTGGCTATTCAGTTCACATGAGCTTACTGGGTCCCAGTGGTTGATAGTCTATCAGAAACAGAAAGGAATACATTCTAATTAAAGTTTTGTTTAGATTTAAGAAGACAGTATTGAATTACCAGAAAACATGTGGTATCTGCCAAGAAATGAGATTCTCTATGTGCTCTTATAACTCCTTATAAAATGTAGTCAGAACATTTATCACATTATATTTGTGCATGTGTTTGTATGTTTGGGTGTATGTCTGTATGTCTGTGTATGTACATGTGTATGTTTTATTTAAAGAAAGCTAAGAAATAATTAAGGCTATGAAATATGTGGGTTAACCTCTATTTTGCTGGCACCTAGTACAGTGTCATAATATACTCAATCCTAGTCATAAATTGATAACTAAAGTTGCTGTTGTAAAAAAGGGCTGCTGCTATTGCTATATCTACCAGTGTTATTGGTTACTTACTGAGTGTTCATCGTATACTTTGACCTTTGCATTTTATCTCATTTAATATTCCACCTTTGTTATCCTAATTATACTAATTAAACAATTGAGTCAGAGAAAATGATTCTGGGAAGAGGGTAAATAGTATTTTATCAGATTTTAAAAATTATCTAAAAAATTAAACTTTATTAAACTTTATTTATCAGTTTGTATGCCTTCCATATACAGTTTCTTCAGAAAATGTGGAAGTTAGGAGTTAGGATCTAGATGTGATTCAGGACTAAGTTAACTTAATGTGATTTGAGCATGTGAGGATTTCCTCTATCTCGCATGTGTGCTGCTAAGGACAGAAGAGTGGGAACCTATACACATGATTCTTTAGTTCAAGCACCTAAGAGGAAAGAACACATCTTCTATTTGCCTTTCTGCTCCAAACCCACATTACAAAGGTCGTCCAAAATGTATATTCACTAAATATTATTGATAGGCAGTCTACCTGCCACACATCGTCTTTGTTACGTGAATCATAATGAAAATGCTTTGGGTTATGATGTCAGCCCTTTGAGAGAAAGAGAATTTAAAGTACCCGAAGCCTATTTTTGCCTGCTGGAAATATGAATCTCTTGGCACCTATTAGCATAATATACTTATGGAAGAGACATAAATGAGGAGCAAAAGGCCTTCAGAATGATAAGCTGGGCCCTATTGTCAAGCCCTAATATAAATTACTTGGTTTTCTCAGTTATTATTCCAAAGCCTCATCCGAATTCTTCTAATGCTAAATGTACTTTATAGGGACAATATATTTCCATAACTTGCAAAATCTTTAATGTGAGATTTATGTATCTTCAGTGAGATGGATGAGAATAATTACCATGAGTCCTGTTAAGTTCCTTTGAGCAATGCTGTTACAAATTTGTGTAACAGAAAGAATTAAAATGTCACAAGCTATATTTCTAAGTGTAACAACCTTAGCATTTAAAAACATTCTTAAGCACAGTATTTTTTCAAATAAAACCCATGCATTATATTTACATATATTTATACACCAGGACAACAAAGCATTTTTGAAACTATTGCCTAACACCTGGTAACCATGAGACCCAGATTCCAGGTTCATTTTCAATGTGATTGCTTTCTGGAGAAGCAAATGCTTCACCATATTCACAAGGGCACTGTAGGTTGCCACAGCAAGTGTGAAATGATGCCAACAGTCTCTGGGTGAACTTGACAAGAAAGGACACAAATTTCAGTCATCAAAAGAAACAAAATTCAGAATGCATATCTTGAAAACTGTTAGTAGAATCACTTTTTGTTCACGAGAGAGAAAGTATTATGTAAGTGAAAGGCTTTTATTAAATGGTATTCTCTAAATAAAGGCACTTGGACTTGCACGCAAGGAAAGAGGTGCTAAATTCTATAATACAGTACGGTTGCAGTTGCCATGGGGAAAGCAGTTAGAGCACACTTTTCTAGGTGCCTCACTGACCATTTAGATGTTGCAGAGCCACCATCTTTAAAAGTACATCATTTGTTATACCCGATGTCATCTCTTTTCATTTTAATTTAAAACTTCATTCATTTGTTGCATATTTATTGAGCATCTACTATAGTGTGCCAAGCACTGATCTAGGTTCTGAGGGGACAGCAATAAACACATACACACAGAGATTCTTGCCTCCTAGAGCTCATTTGCTAGTGAGGGAGACAAGACAAGACAAGAAAATCACTGCCCAACCTTTGGTCTTTGCTCCAAATGAGATCAGCAGACCCTGGTGTTAGAGCACTTTTAAAAGAAGAATAAAACAATGTGATTAAGTTTTAATAAGCATCCTCTGGCTGCTTTGAGGAGCAGAGAGCAAAGAAGGAACTAAGAAGCTATCTATTCAGATTAGGAAAAGATGGTGGCTTGCACCAGGGTAGTAACAGTGCAAGCAGTGAGTAGCAGACTATGTTGCTCATATGCTTTGATGGTAGAAATAATAATTCTAAGTGTGGGTCAAACTAATTATGCAAAGGATCAAAGGAGAAATATGTGTTCTTCATTTTCAACTCACTTTATATATAATTTCTATGAAACTTACACTATAAGTTATTCTATTTAAACATAGACCAAGATAGATATTCTATATAAGTATCCAGATAGTCTGATATGTGTATATTTTATTTTCACTGTTCAGCTTACATCTGAGTGCTTCAGATTGTGGCTACAAACATGACTTTGCAGGTGGCTATATAGATTACAGTCAATTTTTTTTTTTTTTACATTAACATGGCAGTTCTCTGAGTCCCAAGTAGAATCAATATTTTAGTGAAGACATAAGCATGTTTGAGGAAAACATATTTTTCCTTTTAAATTAAGGAAGAATGGTTAAGATTACTGTACAGGCTAAGACTAGTTCAAGAAGACTAAGTTATGATCTACTGATTCTACTGTAAGCATATTAAAAGGTGCAATATGCAACATTGTACAAGAAAACTGTTCTGGTGGCTCATGGTTCTGTATGGCGCTTACATAACAAAAGAAGGGAAAGTCAACAGATTTCTGTCACCACAGAAGTGACATTATGTTTTATTAAATAGTTCCCTTGAGAAAACTGAATTTATGGCAGGATGGGGGTCCTAATAATATTCAAGATTAGATTTTGAGAAGATGAGAGAAAAGTTTTATGAGATTTATCAACACCTTGATGCTTGACTTCTCATTGAAGTTGTATTTATTGGTAAGGAAAATGGAGAAAAAGAGATTGTAATTTAAATCACTCTTCTAAGTGGAAAAGACTTGTTTTGCTCATGATGTATCAGGATAACAAAGTAGTAGTATTTCATACATTAACAAAACATATTTAGCTTGAATGTCAAAAATTTTCATAAAGTCATTCATTAATTCATTTATTCATTTACTTTTTCTTTTTTTTTTAAAGATTTTATTTCATTATTTTTAGAAAGAGGGGAAGGGAGAAAGGCAGAGAGGGAGAGAGACATCCATGTATGGTTGCTCTTCACCTCCTCCAGCCACTGACTGGAGACCTGGTTTGCAACCTTGTTATGTGCCCTGGCTGGGGAATCGAACCTGTGACCTTTGGGTTCGCAGGCTGGCGCCTTGTCCACTGTGCTACCAGCTAAGGCATCATTTACTTTTTCTTTTTAAAAAAAGGACTGAAAAAAGTAAGTCTGGTTCCAAATAAAGGTGTCTTTGGGAAGTATTCAACTTCATAGAATGAATAAAAGTCCATATGGTATTTATCATCTTAGTGGAATCAGATTTATAATTTTGTGATAGATTGCTCAATTATTCAATTAGAGAAGCAGAACCAGTAGGAGATTTTTATCTTCATATATGTCATATATGGATTATATATATATCTAGATAGATGAATAGATATTCTGTATGCAGAATCTATATACTTATGAACTCAATGTATACAGAATATATACATGTGTGTGCATATATATATGTATATATGTGCATGTACATACATAATACATTCCATATGTAGATTCTATATCTATGTCTATATATGGAATATATAGAATTTATCATCTATCTATCTATCATTTATTTCTGCAGGAGCAAGAGTCCTTTGTGACAACTAAACACACACTGGTTCAGGAGTCAGGAAGGCTGATAACATGAAAATTGAAATTAAAATATCCTTGATATTCCTAACATGTCTGTTTTTAAAAAAAAATTAAAACTTAGTCAAGTTAAAACATCAGATGAAAAAATTTTTAAATATGAAAAAATACCCAGATATTTTTGGAAATGGTATTACAAATCACAACTTAGAGTTCATTGAAAGAATCTAGATTTCTCGTCTTTTCTGAAAACAAACAAATAAATAATAAGGATAATTTATTGTGAGAAAAATGCCTAAAGAAAAAGACAAAATGCACTGTTTCAATTGTTAGATTATGCAAGGATTAGATTATGGGGAAGGAATGTTTATGACACACATATAATCAGAGATGTAAAACTCGTATGGGGCACTAAAACACGCACATCATAGATTCCCTTCTCTCCATAGCCAGACTGATGTTGTGTGCCAATGTAAATGTGCTGTTTAAAGTTTTGGCAACAAAAAGCAAAAGGATTAAGGGTAGATACTGCCCTTAGCTCCCACTGTGTGGCTGCCTCAGCAGGAGCCAGGCCTTGAGGGTCTGCCTCCCAGAAAACAGTGAGGGGGTGACTTCACTCAGCCAGTCCAGTTGCAAGGGATTTCCTAAAAATCAAATCCTAAGAACCCAGAAATGGTGTATTGCAGAACTCACTTTTGTGAAAGCTGTCTTAGAGACAGTGCCAAATCCACAGTGAAAAATTAATTTGGTTTTTAAGTCAGATGCCATCCCCTCCATCAATACAACTCAACTTTATTTTAAGCTACTGGAACTACAACTTATTCTTTTTGGAGTTTTCCATCTTAGTTAGGTAAATTTATTTATTTATTATTTGGTCATGCACAGGTTTCATTTCTTTCAATGTTTTTCCTCTACATCGAATGTAGTTAAGGACAAGGAAAAAAGAAAATACGGATGTATATTACATAGAATACATGCTATCTTTCTTATTCACTGTTATAAAATGTATACCTGCTTGTGGATGTATAATAGATAGAGGTTATTAGCAATTTACATTTCAATATCAATCATCTTGGCGTGTTGAGAAACTAGTCAATCTTTAGGTTAGAAAAGATGCTGAGAGAGGACACCAATTTGGGATGGAAGTTACCAAGTACCAAACTATATGATTCATGTATATAGGCAATATATATTCTCATATTAGCATGTAAATTAGATGAGATGCCTTTCAAATAGATAGTGGAAATAGACATTTCTAGCAATGAAGGCCCCCAAACTGGATGCTTGGGAAAATGTATTAATGCAATAATAAACTTCATTATTGAAATGTGAACATACTTAATCTCTACCTCAACAGACTCTTAAATAATTCAGTGGTTAGTTTAGGACCACATAGAAAGCCAACCACAAGTTCAAAAAATAGCTAGAATACCATTCTACAAAATTATTTAAATCCTAGGGGTTTTTATTTTTCACCTTAAGTTAGTAGATATAATTTCTACTCTGTGGGGACCAGCTGAGCACTGCAGGTGTCATTATTTCTGAAGGCTTTAGCTTGCAAAGAAGAGATTATGACTGATCATTTAAACAATGTAAGAAGGAGAGTGAGTAAGGGAGAGAGTGGGGGGTGAAAATAAAGGATAATGAAAAGTGAGACATTTGTTCATCCCAGTGAGGTGGAAGGATTATCTCTATGTTTTCAAAGCTGTTTATTTGTTCTAAAGCTCATCAGCCTTAATTGTTTCATTTGCCAAGGTGTCTTCAGCTTTTTTCAAAATTCCATATTGCCACTAGCTTATTTCAGATTACCATTATCATTACTTCTGGGACATTTTGCTGGCCTCTAATTTAGTACTAATCAGTGTGGTTTACAAACCAGCAGCATGAGCACTACTTGAGAGCTCCATAGAAATTCAAATTCTCAGGCCTCAATTTAGGCACACTAAATAAGGATCTCTAGGAGTGAGGCTTACATGAAAAAATTACTATCTTTGCCACAATTTGTTCTTGTACAGCTAGCTACACAAGGAAAATTTTTAAACAAACAAACCTTTCAAATAAGCATTATGTTCTTATGCTTCTCAAAATATTTCATTGGTCCTCTTTACCTAAACATAATATCTAAATTTTTTACTTATTCTATTTCCTTAGCCTCTACCATATGCTGTATTGCTTTTTATAACTTCATGCCTCAACCTCTGCTTTTCTGTTTGCTCTGAATGGTCTTTCCTGTCCTGCTACACACAGAGAAACAAATATTACTCCGTCTTCTCATTCAAGCTGGGACCTTTCCTGGCTCCCCGAGTCAGCATAAGTGACCTTCATTCTTTGCTTTCATTGAATTTTACATAAGCTTCTCTTTTATTAGGCATTTTATAATCTCGTTATTTTTGCATTTATTACTTTCCTCTAAAAAGAAGGTTCCTTGATAGTAAGAATGTTTTTTCTTTTGTCTTTGTATTCTAGCATCTAAAATAGTTATTAAGTATTCACTACATAATCTCGAAGGATGAGTTATTCCCTGTGAATAACTCATTGCAGAGTAAGAGTTTCTGAATACAGATAGTATACCATGTCCAAATATGATTTACAATAATTTATGTGTTGTAAACAGCCAAAAATAATGAACAATTTGTGAATAGAATACATTCCTTTACACAAGGTCACTTATGTCTATATTAAACAATAAATTATTTATACTACTTTCATTCTCTATTTGGTAAAACCAACATTTGCTAATTTTTTAGTAAGACTTTGTGATATGAGTGAATTCTTTTTCTTGAACTATGTAGAATTTTTCCAGTATTCTGATTCTTTCTCCAAGAGTACCCTGTGGTCCCTGGAAATATTTATTACTTTGTGAAGGCAATATGATGAGTCTTGTAGTTTGTAGCAAGGTTTTCCAGCTTGAACAATGATTGAAACCTTGACAATGGCCTCATACATTTTATGTTCTGGCAACTGAGCCAATCAGGACGATTCAGATTTGTTACACAACTCACTTCATGGGACTTTACTATTAATCCCCAAGATCTGGGAAAACTGAACACATTTAAACTAATAAGAAGATATTCTTGGCAATGAAGATATAAAGTGAAAAAAAAAAAAGATAATTTAGTGATACCTATATCCAATAACATCCCTTTAATAAAGACTTTTCATTTATTATTGGTGAATTAATAGAATCACTTTTCTCTGACAGATAAATCACCAAAATTTTTGGTTTAGTTTCAACACTTCTGGCTCATGTAGTGCACTTCTTAAATAATTCAAATTTAGGTTCTGGCTGATGTGGCTCAATGAATTGGTGCTCTCCTGTGAACCCAAAGGTCACTGGTTTGATTCCTAGTCAGGGCACATAACCAGGTTTCAAGCCAGGTGTCCAGCCAGGTCCTCACTTGGAGGCAGGTGAAAGACAACCACACGTTGATGCTTCTCCCCCTTTCTTCTTCCCTCCCTGCCCTTCTCTCTGAAAATAATGAATAAAATCTTTAAAATATAAAATACAATAAAAAATAATTTAAACTCACATTAGCCTTGAACTATTATGTGACTTCTTTAAGAAATTAAACTATTGACATAGTACACTTGTATTAAAGGCATATGTAAATTATGAACAACTAACTTCACAAAAGGATTCATAAAGCATCCTTAAATAGCATTTTTACAATACAGGGTGGGCAAAAGTAGGTTATTTACTACTGGTAGTATGCAAAACACACTTATTCTTGTATTATCATTTATTCACTACTGTATTATATATATTACAACTGTAAACCTAGTTTTGGCCACCCTTATTAAACTAATTGTTTAAATTTCCTCAATCATACAGAGATTATAGCCAGGATGTACGACACATACACATACACCCTCAGTTAAATTAACCTGTGAAGGATTCTTTTACAAAATTATATACCCCTGAGTTGATACTTCTGAGGATTATCTGCTTGACTTTTTGAGGTCTCCCATATGACAGACTATTTCAGTGCTCACTGATATCTGAGTCCTCCCTCTTCCTGGGCACAAGCTTCACAGCATTTTCCAGCATCTTTACAATAATATGTGACCATAACACTGAGTTGAATCAATGCAATGTGAGTGGATGTGCTATGTGCCTTTTCCAGGAAAAAACAAAAACAAAAATCCTTAGTTTTCTTTTTCTTGTCATCCAGCTGGATGCACAAGACTCTAAGGTCCAGGGCAAGCACCTGGTCTGTCATGGTTTCATTACACAGAAATTGCTGCCCTCCACCCCTGCCTCTGGCCACCATCAATTCTCATGAAATTGCAAAGTGATTGAGAAATTTGAATTGTTGTAAGCTACTCAGATTTTGGGATTTATATTTTATAGAAGCTAGTATTATTTTCCTTAATTAATATCACTGAAATGTACTCTCTAGAGCTAAAAGTTAGTCTTCTTTCCCCTTTTCACTCTTCCTTAGATGTGGTTAAATGGTCAAGCCCTGCTTGACAAGAATGATTTAGCCCATTAGAGAGCAGGGCTTAAGGCAGAGCATGGCCGAACTCATCCTGGAGGGTGCACGATTTTCCAACATGATTGCTGGCAGGCTTAGGTATAGCCTTGTGACAAAAGTGAATGGAAAGTTAAAATGAGGAAATGAATCAGTAATTAAGAGTCTAGACATGGTTTAGATGAAGGTAAAGTCAGAGGCTAAAAGGAAAAACTGTTGCTGTCTACCCAATACTTGTGACTTAACTGTGTAGGTTTTCCTCTCACGTTAAACCATTTTGGCACTCACTAATCAGTGTTAGCCAGACTCCACAGGTGAAGCGCTCATTCCCACAAGATTATCTCCTACTTTAGAGTCAGTTTCAAGGAGAGGGTCTTCCCATACTTCTGTTTAAATTGGCTGCAAATCTAGGATTCTCATGACTTCCTCCTGAAATTTGAAAATTTGCTATCATGGCTTACAGAATTTAGGGAAATGCTTACTACTATAGGTTTATTATATAGGAATTACAAAAACATATAAATGAGCAGCCAGATGAAGTAGTACATAGAATGAGGTCTGGAAGTGTCCCAAGTGCAGGACTTTGGGAAGTACTAGCCTCCTGGCATGTGTGGATGTGTTCCCAAACTAGGATACTTCCAAACCCCTTTGTTCAGGGATTTTTCATTACACAGGCATGGTTGATTGAACTATTACCAACCCAGGATAATTAACCTCAGTCTCTCCCTGGAGTCCTAAGGGAGAGGGGCTGACCAATCTATTCTTCCTCTAATCACAGTTTTTTCCTCTATCAACCAGCCCCTACCCTGAAGCTATCCAAGAAGCACACCAAGAATCACCTCATTAGCATAAACTCAGGAATGGTTGAAAGGGGCTTATTATCAATAACAAATGATACCCCTTTCCTTTATCACTTGACAAATTATAAGGGTTTTAAAGATTTTATTTATTACATTTTAGAGAGAGGGGAAGGGAGTGAGGCAGAGAGGGAGAGAGACTTCAATATATGGTTGCCTTTCACCTGCCTGCAGCTACAGACCTGGCTGGAGACCTAACTTGCAACCTGGTTACGTGCCCTGGCTAGGAATCAAACCAGCAACCTTTGAGTTCACAGGCTGTTGCCTTATCCACTGTGCTACCAGCCAGGGCCTGATAAATTATAAGGGTTTTCGAAGCTGTGTATTAGGATCTAGGAACAAAGACCAAATACATATAAGTATATGAGTTTATTCTTATCACATCACAATATCACAGAGGCAATGATGGAATTTTTTTTTTTCTCTAGAGGTTTTGTACTACAATGATTTATTGACCAAAGCAATATTTTAGGAGCTCAGACCCTATGTAACTCAACCAATTTTAAAAGATCTCCTAACCACCCCCATAAGGATGGCAACTGTTTCCTATATTGTAGCACTTTTTTCCCCCCATTTATCTATTCTTCCAAACATGCATAAATTGAGTCAAGTTTTTTTGTCTTTCATCCAATCCCAAAATTATTGATCTCTAGTAACTAGATCTCAGCTCTCAAGGGTTTCAGAGCTTAATGGGGTAAGCAGGCAAGTGATGAGTGACTGAGTTAAACACAGGTTATTAGATAGCAAAGGTACTATGCACAAAACTCAGACTTCTGAAACCCAGGCAGTTGAAAGACAGCAAAGGGGAGGGCTTGTGTTTAGATCAAGAGCAAACAGTAGATGACCCAACCAGATAATTCAGACAAATGTACTTTGTAAAATGCATTTTGTAAATGTAAGCCAGACTTGGGGCTCAATATTTAACTGAAATAGAAGAATGAAATCTGAGCACTTTCTATGTGTCAGGTGCTATGCTGGATGTTTGACTTGTGTTAACACTTTTAGAACTCACAATAATTCCTTATGTATAGTTGACACTCATTTTGAGAGATAAGAAAACTGATTCAAATTTTGAGATCACATTGTTTTGCCATATATTTTTTAAGTTTTTAAAAAAGATTTTATTTATTATTTTTAGAGAGAGGGGAAGAGAGGGAAGCAGAGAGGGAGAAAGACATCAATGTATGGTTGCCTTTCATCTGCCTCCAGCAACGGACCTGACTGGAGATCTGGCTTGCAACCTGGTTATGTGCCCTGGCTGGGAATCGAACCAGTGACCTTTGGGGTTGCAGGCTGGCTCCTTATCCACTGTGCCACCAGCCAGGGCCTTTTATGCCATAATTTATGGTATACTAGCCACTTTAAAAAGCTGAATTTTTACAGCCATAATTTAAGTTGCTAGCTTAGTTTATCTGCCCATTTACCTATTGTTTGGCAAAGAGATAAACTAGATTATAATCATATGGTATCATCATTAGTCTCAGAAAAGGGTGTTCATACCCCTTTAAAAGCCACTAGCACCTGTGACATATTTTAAATCTGCTTTTGAAAGAATAAATCTTTCTATTATTAGAGCTTGTATTAACTGTAAAAACACCACTGGAAGATGTGACAATATTAAAATTGACTTACATGAACTTCCATTTAAAACCAAATTATACTTTAGCTATATTGTGAATAAAAAGTAAAAGTTGGAGAGCTCAAGTAGACATTAAAGAAATAGAGATAAAGATGCCTAAAGTTTCACAAGAAACAGGAAAAAAGAGGCAAGGGGCCCTGAATAAAAATCTGAGACTAATTCTTGTGTTCCTCAAGGCACAACCTGTTTAGATGTTTAAATCTTTCATTATTAAAGAAGATAACCAACTTTTAAAAAGTTATTTTTCCAGATTACTGATCTATTTTTCATTTAAAGACAATGATGTTTCTCTCATTCACCTCCATGACTAATGATTTGCTGTAATAAAATGGCTGAAGGGCATTCTTTGGTTTAATTATGAACTTATTGAAAAATCAAACCAGCAAACTTGAATTCAACAGTATCATTCATTATAGGAGCACAATTAAAGGTCAAGTTACACTACTATGAATAAGTTTATTCACTATTTTGTTAAAGTCCCATTTAGAATGAGATTGATAGGTTATCATAACTCATTTCTAATTGCCAATTATTCTTTGGACTTCACTTTTTATTATTGTCCTTGAGAGTCATCAGCTTTAAACTTTTCTCATTTTTCTTTTTCTAACAAGTTGTTTGCATAGAAATAGTTAGGACCACACTCAGTCAATGTAACTAAATTAATTTTAAAGTTAGAAAAACATTCAATTAGTGTAGACCTCTGAATTTCACAAATTTAGTGTTCAGCTTTGAAGTTTCACAAAGATCTATGGTCCAAGAAATTTATAATTATACTCAAGCACATAGTGTATTATTGTGCGTTATTTATGTAACATGAAGAATTGTCAGTGAGGGTGCTTGAGGTAATCTGCCAACCCAGCTTCACACACACATATTTGCTCACCCAACAGGAATCTTATAAATAAATATTTGCATGTTTACTGGGCCATTTTTAACAATGGAACACAGAGGCCATTGTGATCAAACGGGCCTTGCTAGTTTCCTCCCTATTATATTTAGTTCATATTAAATTATAGTTTTCTATGATAATTGCTCTCTCCATTTAAATCCTTTCAGTCAGTTAAAAGGAAGGTCAGTGTTTTTTCTGAGTCTTTTTTTTTTTTTTTTTGAATGACCAACTTGTAATAGTCACTTTCCCAAAAGGCATATTTTAGGAAGGCAAATTCTGCTTCTCTTCAATATATTCAAATGATTCCTCCATGACACTGCTAGATTATTTTATCAATAACCCAGTCAAGGCAAATCTTTTGGGGATGGGGAATCTTTTATGTTGTACATGCCTATCATCATCGGCACTGTAGGGATTGTGATAATTTCCTCCCTGCATATCAGCCCTTAATACACTATTGACATTTCCATGATGATAGACCCTAAAATAGAGTATGGCTTATCTCACACAAATTAGGACATTTTGCCACATTCATGCACAGAAAAAAAACACACCCCTGTATTTCCTAGTTAAATAAAATTGACAGCATTTTCTTTCATTTAAGAAATCTTCTCATGTAGTTTTATTGGTCCAACAGAATATGATTTTTCATAAATCAATTAAATTTGAGAACCATTTTTTAGTAGTTTAGCACAGTGATTCATTCCAGCTCTAATGTTTAAAGCAGGGAATTATTTTATCTGAGATTATTAAAATGTTAACAATGCTCACAGGGGAAAAAGAATCAGGGTGTTAGGGCAACTATTTTGAATGTTCTTTTTAAAAGTTTTTATATCTAATTATATAATAGATTTCAACAGTTTGGGTCCAGTTTTGATTTTTTATTACCTTTATTGTTTTACTTCCTCTAATATTTATTATGATTATGTTCATTGTTTGAGTTTATAAGTGTTTCCTGTTCCATCTATGGATTTGTACTCAGTTACCTTAGATTTTTATCACTAGCTGAGTGAATGTACTTATTGAATGAAGGTACTTGATGTTTGGTGGTGATTACTGAATAGTCAGTGAAGCTGTTATGAATATATAATCTCATAGTTTGAAAATATTTTATTACAAAAGATACATGTTTAGCCCTGAAAAAGGTCATTCAAGTGGGAGTTATCTAGGGCTCATTCTAAATGTTTTCCCCATGCATGCATGGACTACTTTAAAGAATAAATGATAATACCTGAAGAACCTTGAAACACCAATTCATAAGAACCTATGTATGCCTATGTTCATAGCAATGCTATTTACAATAGCCAAGTAATAGATGTGCCCATCAATGGATGATTGGATCAAAAAACTTTGGTACATTTATACAATGGAATACTACACAGCAGAAGGAAAGAAGAAACTCCTACCCTTTGCAACAACATGGGTGGAACTAGAAAGTATTATGCTTAGTGAAATAAGCCAGTCAGTGAAAGACAAATACCGTATGATCTCACCCATTTCAGGACAATAATGAACAAAACAAACAAATAAGCAAAACAGAACCAGATACATGAATACAATGAATAGATCTCCAGTGGGCAGAGGGGAGGGGGGAGGAGGGAGGAGAGAGGAGGAGGCAAAGAAGGGAGAAGTTTAGTCAAGAAACTATTATGAAAGAACCATGGACATGAACAATAAGTGGGATTGACTTTCTGGGGGAGTGGGTGGGTGGGGAAGGGGGCAGAGGGAAGGAAAATGGGGATGGATGTAATAAAACAACAATGAAATTAAATAAAAAATAGAATAAATGGTAAATAAAATGAATAAGCTACATTAGTAAACATGTTAGAAAATTAGAGAATTATTTAAATTTATAAAATACAATTTTAATTATTTAAACTATGTATTTATATATCTTTTATAATACACAAGGGCACATATTTGTTTTCTAGCACAAATATTAATTGATTTCTTCCTAAGAAAAATTTGCCTGTTTTTATAGTGTTTATAACAATTAATATATAACCTAGTGATTTTTGTGTGTGGATGCTAACTTTCCATTATCTAATTATAATGAGGATGATCTCTCTTAGTTTTATTTTAAGAAACTTTATTCCCTTAACTTGTATTATTTTTCAAAATTCCTCAATCAGACTGTACCTCTTCGAGGACAGTGATGTGAATGCACAGTGATATAATGGTCTATGTGTTTGTTTTATTGCCTTATTTCCAGTATCTAGAAAAATATATTGGAGCAAGTATAAAGAGTAACATAATATGAATTACTATAAATTTGATCTTATTTATTTTTTAGTAATTAATTCAGTCACAAACATGTGTTCTTATACCTGTAAATAACTGATAATGTCTTAAATATCACTGTTAAAATACATTGACACTGAAGAATATGGTTTAGAGGCATGTACAGTCTACAGTTACCAAGATTCTATAAATAAATCTCAGGGTCAATGACAAATTTGAAAAACTTATTTGTACCCTATATAAAATACAAAAAAGAAAATGTTACATTTTATAAAAAGCTTCTAGAATTCAGAAGAACAAAAGGATATTATGGAAAAAATAAATACAGAATATACTGAGGAAATTCTCTAAAATAGAGATCCAAATGACCCAAACCCAATTTTAGCCTCAATTACATAAATGCAAGTCCTAACATAAATGACACAGTAATTTTTAACTAATAAAATTGGTAAAACGTAAAGATGAATAATGTCTTGTGAGGTCAGAGAATATGAGGAAAACATACTATCATGTACTATTCATGGCAGAATAAATTGGCCTAGCCATTTCAGAAAGCAATTTGTCTATTCTCAAAAATTTGAATAATCAAATCCATTAACTGATTAATTCTCCTCCTAAAAATCAGTCCTGCAAAGCCATCAACTAGTGCTCAAACATGTCTGTGCAAATGGCCTCTGAAATTTTGTACATCATGGTGAAATATTGGAAACATCTCAAAGTCAATCTTTGGTAAAAAAAATTATGAAAATTCAGTAGAATAGATTACTTGTAACCATTAAAAATTAAGAAAATGTATCTTTTACTGAAATAAGCAAATTGAAAGGTAACAGATCTAATTATACTTCATTTTTATAGAAAAGATATATTCATGTATAAGTATATGTATGAAGCCATATTTTTAATAAATATAAGGAAAGGTCTAAAATGATATACTCCAAGTTTTTAATTATGATAACATCTAGGAATTGAGACTGGGTAGCTAAGTGAAAGATTTGACTTTTATTTATTAATTGTTTTTGTTTGAAATTTTTACAATGACCATGTGTTATATTTATAATTTTTAATTAACTTAATACCAATATTATTTTATGTTCTGTCATATAAACAATTATTTTATTATTTATTTTATTTTTAAATATTCAACTTTATGTAAACATGTAATTTCTTAATCTGAACTGAGTAACATTGGCAGTCAAATTTATTATAGATGTCATATCAAGAAAACTTTCAATGACATGCAGCAAGCTTTTCTTTGCAAGGGAGGATGATATGTTAATTTAAATCATTAACTTTTTAAGCATTGTAACTAAAATAGATTTAAATTTAAACCACTGCAGACCATGAACATTTTCTACTATCTATTTGAAACAGTTATGCTAGTTTAGTTTAGAGATTCTTTAACTCCTCCTTCTCAACACAAAGTTTATAATGGTCTATAAATGTCCCACAGGAAAAGAGCAGTAAATTGTGATAAAACCCTTTAATTTCCTGTTGTACTAATCCCACACATTATATTGTTGCAGTAATAGTTGTAGTGAAAGAAACTAATTGTAGTAAGTACAAAAATTACTTTTAAATAAACTTTTAGCAAAATGAAATAAAATCAAAATTGCTCTTTTAGTTTAACTATAATATCATTTTTCAAATTGAACTTTCAAATTGGAAAGATTATTTTCATAACTTATTATTTTCCTATAAAAATATTTTTGTATATTAACTACTCTCTGGTTAGTTTAGGTTTGATATCAAAACTCATTTTCTCTGAAACTATATTAATTACACTATTCATTTTGTTATTTTTAAGTGAATGCAAAAAATGGACGTGAAGAGAATACCAATGGTCTTTCTTGCTGTGACGACTTCATTTTATGATATTAAGTCAGTTACCAAAAATCTTCCCTAGAAAGATTTAGTTAGTTATATTATTGAAAAGTTGGCATAGTTCTTAGCTGGTTTATATTTAAGACTATTTTAGAATTAAATATTATAAAAACTTCTTACTTCTGAATTAACTTATTAATGTATATTGAACTAAAATTATAAAACAATATATATGGTGAATATTTCTTGAATCTTGACTAATAAACATTCAGCATATGAACATCCTTGTTGAAATATAGTATATCTTTACTGGTGAATACATTTTCTATTTAAAAGATTTTATGCCAATATAATATAATTGGTTCCATTAAGCCATTATAATATAGATTGCATTTGCCGAAGGTCATTTTAGCCTTTACACATGGTTAAAGGCTTTCATCAGTTATATAAAATTGAGTGCTGTCAATGAATTTTACTATTAGTTGGAGCCTGCCCAGTAGACTGAATAACTAAAAAAGTGAAGAAAACAGCAAAATTATTCTAAAAGTAGATAACATGTCTATAGAGCTTATACCAGCCATGCACTTTTTAAATTGTCTTGTCCTTATTAAGTCATTCAATTCCTGTAATAATCTAATAGTTTGATCTTATTATCATGCTCATATTAGAGTTGAATAAATTGAGGCTCAGGGAGGTTAGATAACTTACTGGTGCCACACACAGGTAGTAAAGAATGAAGCGCAAGTTGAAGCCCCAGAAGTATAGCTGCATAGGCCATACTCTTAACAATTAAGCTACATGGCTTCTTTGTGCATATAGGCTTCAGGTGATCAAAGTAGGTAAAATCAAGTGACATGTAAAGATACACAAATGGACTTAAGACTTCATAATTTCAATTTTCTACCACAAATCCATTTGCCAGAACTGGGAAGTTCTGGTTCCTCTACTCATTTAATATATTAATAGGCCACACCAATAAATCTGATTTGGTTCCTTTTGTTGCCACTGGCTGTTAAATTAGAAAGAGATATATAGTTGGTTGTTTCTGAACTCCTGCCAATTAACACAGAAGAGGATAAGCTTTTTCACCAAACAACTCATGCTTAGTCTTTTTGTAAGTCATTTTTCTCTCATTTTTGCTAGAATATGTATATTTCATTTAAAATCCAAACATGGGGTGGGGTGGTGGGGTGAGCCTTACATACATCTGTGACTGCTGGTTTGTAGTAAAAAGTTCATATTGAACTAGGAAGAATATTACCTGGGAGACTGTAGCTTGTTACACATTTGAGCAAAAGGAGAAAGGAAAAATAAACAAGAAAAAATAAACAAAAAATGATCATATCTGATAGTCAGCATTGTGATCAATACCACAAGCATATTAAAAATAATATTAAAATTCCCAGAAAAACAAAAACCCATCAGTTCATAAATATAAAGTGTATTAATTGTAAAGGCCTTTGAATTGCTAGTGATATTTAATCTATTTTAAATAATGTTGGTAGTGTCCAACACATTTTTCTGCTAATATTCTTTTCTATGAACAACAGAAAAAGAGAGTAGAAAAGGAAGAAAATATAAGTAGTAGTCAGGTAGCATTGCTCTGTCAAAATCCAGATATTTTCTGAGTTTCTTCTTTCTTCATTTCTTCATTCCCTCATGGGATCAGAGCCATTAGGAAGACCTCCAGGTTCACTTTGAAAATAAAATACAAATGCAGCCATCTCTTTCAATTTTCCTTCTCAACTTCCTAGTATGAGTTTTGATCCTTGTTACCTGGAGCACAATATGCCACCATGTAGATATCACAGCTCCCACTCTTGCCTTCCCCCCAAGTTATGCTCCATGACACACTCCAGAGAATTTTAAATTAGAAGTGAGATCATATCACTCCCTTGCTTAAACCTATTTTAGTGGAAAATAATCAGTCTATTTCCATAGATCTGAGAATAAAATGCAGACTTCTTTTCAAGGCCCAATGACTCTGAATTGCCCTTCTCTAAACCCACCTTATTTTCTCCCATCTTCCTCTTCCCCTATGCTCATTTTTAGCTGCAGTAGGTGCCCCCATTAACCAAGGTCTGAAAATACTAATTGGAAAACTCCCAAAACAAACAATTCATAAATGCTCGATTCCCTGCAGTGCTGAGCAGCATGATGAAATCTCATGAACTCTGCTGCCTCAGGCCCAGAACATGACTCATCCCTTTGTCCAACATTTCCCTGTTTGCTAGTCACTTAATAGCTGTCTCTTGATTAGCAGGGTAACTATAGTGGTAAGGGAGTGCTTGTGTTCAAGTCACCCTTGTTTAACTTAATAATAGTCCAAAGCACGAGATGCTTGTAATTTAGTTATGCCAAAGAGAATCTGAGAAGTGCTTCCTTTAAGTAAAATGGTGGGTATAGTAAAATATTTTGAGAGCGAGAAAAGACTCCATTACATAACTTGTATTAGAGTAAACTCTTATAATTGTTCTATTTTATTATTTACATTATCAATCTCTTATTCTAACTTATAAATTAGACTTTATCATAGGTATGTATATGAGGTCTGTCCAGAAGTTATCCCATCATGTAATATGAAAAATATTTATTGAATAAGATGCAAGATGCAATGATATCACAGTCCCCTTCAAAGTGGGTACCTTGAGACCCCACACAATTCTGCCAATACATCAGCTGCCCCATTATTTTCCTGAATGATGAACATGTTCTTTGCCTGTTGACTAAAATAGAAAGACTGGAAGAAGTCATTCTCCCTAATGCTTTAAATAATGAGGATATATTAAAAGAATGAAAAAATAAATAAAAGGATGATTGTTATTTCCAAGTATATATATATATATATATATATATATATATATATATATATATATAACTCTCTCTATATATATAGATATATACATCAGTATGTATTATATATACAGTTTTATCCTTTCATGAACATGTACATTTTATATAGTAATTTCATACTTAATTGTTGCATGGCCATAATTAAAATAGAAAAATATATTTATAAACTTAATTTTAAAAAGAAATGCATGCCCTTCTGAGTATTCAGAAATTGAAAATTTACAAAAGACGCCTTGATCTTCAGCATCAGATCAACTAAAAAGATGCTCTGTGATGTGTCTGTCAAATTACATGGTTAAGCAGTCTCTGTAATTGAAATGTTTACACATAATTTGTGTGTCATAGTTTGAGATGATAAACCTACAGCAGCAATTAAACTAATTTTAATTACAAGAGAACCTATCTTTTTAGAAGTTGAAATAATTAAATATTACACTTTAATAAATGTCATTTATTTTAAAATTTTTCTTTCATTTAAAATCCAGTAAGCCTAACCTAAAACCTGTAAAGGCATAGAAATGTGATAAACTGACATCAAAATGGCCATTGTTTATAAGTGGGGATTTTGTTCTCAATTAAGGGTGAGCCTTGAATGGTAATTATCATAAAACTTAACTAAGGCTTACAAGCTCCTAATGAAGAGGTCAATGTATTCATGTTATTTCCAGAATTCCAGAAATATCATTTATAACACCTTCCCTGAGGTTCCATCTCAGAAATCCCTTCTGGATGTAATTATATAGGGAGTATAAAAATCTTTGCAAATTACTCCAAGAGCATGATAATAATTTTATTTTAACTGCTTTGATCAATCAGATCTAAAGAGCAATTTATTTAATGAATACAAGTCTATAAAAATAACAACGAGCTCTGGCTGGTGGCTCAGTGGATTGGTGCCGGTCTGCAAAGCCAAAGGTTGCTGGTTCAGTTCTTAGGGCACATAACCAGGTCTCCAGCCAGGTCCTTAGCTGGAGGCAGGTGAAAGGCAACCATACATTGTTTCTTTCCCTTTCTTCCTCCTTCCCTGCCCTTCTTTCCAAAAAATTTTTGAAAACAAATGGCATGTCAAGAAGTCATGGAACCATACATATGTCTGGATGAATTTTATGGCATGCTAATTATACTTCAGTGAAGCTGCTAGAAAAAACTATATACCACAACCTTTTTCCAGCTCCATCCTTAGTCCACATCTTTAATTTTGTTCACTCTGTGTCACTTTTGTCTGTACTCACAATGTCTTTTACTTCCCAACCTTCTGACCAACCCCACATTTCTTCAACTATTGATTCTCTTCTAGAATCTTTTTTTTTTTTTTTTTAAGATTTTATTTCATTATTTTTTTAGAAAGAGGGGAAGGGAGAGAGGCAGAGAGGGAGAGAAACATCAATGTATGGTTGCGTTTCACCTGCCTCCAGCCACAGACCTGACTGGAGACCTGGTTTGCAACCTGGTTATGTGCCCTGGCTGGGGAATCAAACCTGTGACCTTTGGGTTCGCAGGCCGGTGCCCTAACCACTGTGTTACCAGCCAGGGTAGAATCTTATTCTTGATATAGCCTCACCTCTATTGAGCAAGTGTTTCTAAGCTATAGCTTTACTTTTTGATTTTTCTCTCTTCCCTTCTCATCCCCCTTTCTGTTTTTCTTTTATTTCCTTTCTTCCTTCCTCACTCCCTTCCTCTTTCCTACTTCTCTCTCTTCCACTTTTCTATTCTTTTATTTCTCACTATATAATGTATTCCCTCAGAATGTTGTCCTTCCTAAATAAATTGTGAAAGGCTGTGTTTCTTTGATGTTACTCTTACTTTTGAGTAGAAATCAGTTAGTGTGTGCTTTCTTCACATTGAAATTAGTAGGACATGTACAAATCTTGCTCCTATAGAAAGAATCAGAAATACACCAGATCTTATTGGGGTGTTACCTCTCATTACTGGTCCAAGACTACACTACCTGAATGAAGAGGCTGGGTTTTAATTATCACATCCATCTCCCATAACTGAATGTCTGACATGCCACCCAGAAAATAGTACTCCCCAAATTTTATGAACTGGACAGTTCCAGAGAAGTTTGTTTTGTTTTGTTTTGTTTTGCAGTTGTTCACTGAAAAATAATTCCAAATGGCAATGTATAACCCAATCTCTCACTTAATTCTATAGCTAATGAGGCATAAAATGGCCATTTTGTGTATAACATTAGTATCTCTGTCTCTTTACCAGGAAGAGCAAGTTGACCATACATGTGAGAAAGAGAAGGTGGCAAAAAAGCCAAGCCTGTCCCTTTAGTATTGGATTCAGATTCTTCAGGACCTTATACTATAGATTGTCTTATTTTTTTCTCATACACTCCTACTTGATTCATCTTCCCAACATGCATTCATACTCAAAAGCTTGCTTCTTAATTAAAACTTTTTCCTTGACCCTTTTTTTCTCATGAAACAGTTCTTTTAATTTTCTTGTCTTTCTAAATAACATACCACCAATATTATCTACATTTTTCATCTATTAGCTTCAACCTGTACTCTTCAACATTCTTATTTTGAAAATTCTTGTGAAAAAGCCACATATGCCCTCTTTACATTTAAATTTCATGGTTACAAGCAGCCCTTCTATCTATAAAAACACTTTTTCTTATATTTTGTTTAAATGGAATAATTTTCTTGAATTTGGAATAATTGAGATAGAGCTAACATCTCTGTGACATCTTCAGACTTGCCCATTTTCTTCAGCAAGCAAACCAGCCTGAGTTGACCGTGGATTAGTCAATTCCAATTCAAAGGCATTTTTAAACAACTGCTAAATAAAAGATGTAGCATAAACACAACCATAAACCAAGTGGCATTTTTTCCTCTAAAAAGTGTTATAATGCAGTAAAAACAAACAGAAACTAAATTATATTACCAACCCAACTGTGATGACAGAAGGCAGGTGGCTATGTGTCAGAGAACAGCATTAACTTTAGCTGGGAAGACTGGTGGTGGCAGAAAAAGTTTTTAGATTTCTTTTTCTCCTGTATAGATAGATATTTGCTTTTAAGCATTGTTGAGGTTTGAGTTATTCACATTTCTCAGTTATCATCACAGATCTTTACCCTCAGATACTTTATATATTTATTTTCTCCCTGTAGCTTCACTCTCATTGAGGAAGAATTTATAAAGGAGATTATTTATGAACTGGATGTGGGTGGATGAATTGGAAGCCTGGGGTTAGAGGAAGTAGATGATGCTCCTAGAGAAACTGAATAGAGGAACTAAGAATTGATTGTTGATAAAGTCTGGGGTAGGAATGGCAGCCATGTCTGGAAATGTTGTTGCAGCCAAGTTGTTAAGGACCTTAAATGTTGTGTTAATGCAACAAATATTATAAAAGCATGTAAGTTACTAGAAAAGATTTCTGTGACATTATTCTAACAGAGGTGTATAAAATCTATTTGAGAAACTAAACTAGAGCTATTAGTTAAAAGGTGATCTATTATTTAAGTCAGAATTGTAATTGAGATTTGAGGTAATATTTTCCACTGGTACAGTAGTTTAAAATAAAACAGGTCTACTTGCAATTAGCCATTTCTTACACACTGGTCCTATAAGCTTTATACTACATTTCATTTTAAGGCTTGTGTTTTCTTTATAAACATTTACCAGTATTAGAAGTTTTGGTTGCCTTCAGAAATATAAAAATGAAGTTTATCAGATTATTCCTAGTACTAAACCATATTAGATCAAGTTGTAGAGTCAGACTCCTTAACTTGCCATATATCATCTATGACTTTGTTCTCTTCCTCCTCCTCCTTCATTTTCTCTTCCTCTTCTTTATCTGATAAAAATTATTCTCATTTTCACTAGTAACATATTTCCCTAGTGTTTTCTTGTAAATGTTATTTTCTTTCTTTCTCTGAATTAGTCATTATCAAGGTGGATAACTGAACAAACCTGTGTTAATTATTAATGCTGCTTTTTCCAAAGGCAATTAGTCTCTTTTGTTGCATAACTTAAATAGATTTAAATAGGCTGAAGTCTTATAAAGAGAAACAGTTTTTACCTTTGTAAAACTAATAAGCATGTGAACATATAATCATAGTTTGGACATACTAACAATGTCATTTTTGAACACAATTACATAAATAAAATGGAAATAGGGAGATGCTAAATCATCTGTGATGACATTTTATTAAAATGTAAGAAAAAATTACTTGAATACACATGTGCCTTATCATGTATCATTCTATTATCTATTTTACTGCTTTCTTGCCTTTAAATTAATTTGTAATTCTCTTGTTTCTTTTTCTTCTATATGTTATAGTTATCAACGGAGCTCTGATTTCTTTATTCTAAATACACTTACCAAATAACTTTAATATCCATTCAAGGATTTAAAGCAATATCCTTTTTACTTTTCCTCCTAGAATTGATCTGTGGAAAAGTCTTGACTACTTTCGACCTGGGAATCTTTCTGCTCATAGTCCACACTTTGAATTTAATATTTTATTTGTTTCTGAAGGTAGTTTCCCCTCATTCTTCATATTCTTTTACCTCAGACCAGCCTTCAATAATGCATTGAATTTACTATCTCTAGTACTGCTGCTGCTGCTATTCCAATGCTATTTCTCTTGTTCTGTGGGGATTCAAACTCTTAGTTATTCTCAAAATATTTTAGTATTTTATTAATATTTAACATTTATAATAAACAACCAATGACATGTCTGTTGTGTATGCTATATAACAAACTGTCTATACATAGAATACATTAATTAAATGATAAACTTTTATGATGTTTTTATAAGTGAATAACAGATAAAAACAAATCATAATTATAAACTGAGATAATATAGAAAAATTTTGGAAGGTTTTATATTTTCATCAGTAAATGTATACTTGGTTATGCTACAGTAAAATATAAGCCCCCAAATATGACTTTCTTAAAGCAAAAATTTTACTTCTATCGCAAAGTCTGCCCTAGGTCTGACCAACTTATCTAGGGCAGCTATCTCCTCCGCAGTGGCTCAAGTAGGCCAGACTCCATAATCACCGAGTAAGAAGCAGAAAGTTATAGAGCAGTAGTCACACAAATAATTTAAGATTGTTCTCTACAAGCAATAAAAGTTACTTCCCTTGAAAAACCATTAGCAGAATTATTCATGGGTTTTTACTTAAGTAAATAGCAAAAAGGACAAGGAAGAATAATTTAATCAAGTAGCCATAAAAATTGGGAATCAGAAATGAACCTCTAAATTAGTGCTAACATCATATTAGCTTGTTTGACTACATTGCTTCAAATCTCAGGATGCAGATTGAATTATTAGCAGGTGTTAAAGGGAGACATAGAAAAAATTATTAAAGATGAGACATTCAAGCTTAATATAAACAAATTACCTGTAACTAGAATATGTAAATGCAAGAAGAATAATAGACTACATGAACTAGAGGACAGGAATAATTTTGAGGTGTTTTGTAGATAAACATGAGAAGAATAGAGAAAAAGTTAGCAGGTAAGAGATACTGTATGGAGGCTTGGTGATGACTATTAAAAACCCCCAAAGGGCTCTGGCTGGTGGCGCAGTGAATAAGATCATTGGTTCAATTCCCAGCCAGGTCTGTAGCTGGAGGCAGGTGAAAGGCAACCATACATTGATGTCTCTATCCCTCTCTGCCTTTCTCCTTTCTCCCCTCTCTAAAAATAATAAATAAAATCTTTAAAAATAACAACCCCAAAAGATAGTATCTGAAAATGCTTATATCCAGGCAAGTCCACAGACTTGCAGGGTCCTAGATGGAACCAAGAGAAAGAGTGGTGTATGGAGGTGTGTAGGAACAGGCCACCAGCACCTGTGTTGAGTGAAAACCAGGTCAGGTATAATAGATAAGAATTCTAAATCAATGGCCAGAAAATGGATTCAAGACTCATAGGGCCACTGGGGAAGCTGGGCTGAAAATGAGATCATGGTTGAGGAAATAAAGAATTATCAAAAAGAAGTACTTTCTGAGGTCCTAACACAACCACCGCGAGTGCCCAGAGTGAAAATACAGTCTTTGCAAAATCTTTCTTTTTCTTGTTTATAGTCAATAAAAGTTTAGACATCTGCCTAGTTCATAAACCAGCCACTCTTGGCTCCCTGTTCAGAGCTCTCCAAAGAGAAATTATTGAAACTAAGATACAATTATGTCAGGTTTTTACAAAAATCTATTACAAACTCCTGCTGTTATGGCTTTCAGATCCAAAACTGTTATTTATTACTTCCAACAAATATTTTTTGGGGATTGTGTTTGTTAGAAGCAGTCTCTGTTGCTTACAATGAAAAAACATAATTAAGACTGCCCTCCCCACTACACAAACAGCTGAGATTTCTGCACCCATAAAGTGAGATTTCTGTAATTGAGAAGCAACTGAAAATAAATAGCAGGTTTCAGGCTCTGGTGTAGACAGAAGATCTGAGCCATTTAAATGAGAAATGAGCAGGATTTGATGACTAAGTTATTTTAGTGTACCATGCATGAGTCACAGGATCTATACACATGAATAGATTTTAAGAAGCAATTGCTAAGCACAATGAAGTCCAAATTGACTCTCCAAATATTTCCATGACAGCAGAATCATAAATCCCACCATTTCTTCCTTGATTAGCCGTATCCATCTCCATCTTCTCAAGTATTACTCCATATTCTTGACCTACACTTTTATTCTCTCATCTTTCCATTAAATTCACTTTTCATAGGACTTTGGCTTTAGTTTGGAACAGTGTTTCCATTTCAATTACACCAAGTTAGAAAACCCAGTTCTCTAAAAATTTTTATTTTTGTTCTTGTTGTTAATTTATATATATATATATTTTTTCTTTTAATTTTATTGTTGTTATATTACATCCATCCCCTTTTTGGCTCCCCTCTGTCCCCCTCCCCATAATTTATAATTTTATACTTTTGTTTTGGCTCTGTGCAATCTAGTGATAAGCATATATGTATGAAAAATAAAAGGATATTTTAAAATGAATTTTAAAAGATGCATTCAAACTCAAGGTAGATGTGGGGTAAATGTAATTACTGAGTAAAGTAACACAGTCTTCTGAAGAAAATCACCTAGGGAAAACAAATCACAAATAACCATGACCAGGACTGCTTTTTAAAAGAGTGTGAAGCAGAAATCACCTACGAAAAAATCCTTTATATATATATATATATATATATATATATATATATATATATATATATAAATTTAAATAATCATGATGAGGGCTACATTATCAAAAAAAAAAGGTGAAACAGTAGATTTTATACTGGGAATATTCATGGTTGCCTTTTTACACCCATGCCTCCCATTTTACACAACTGCTATCCTCTGGGTATCTCATTTCTTCCTGCTGTTCCCATCCTATTAAAACCTATTCTAATGAGAATTACCCACCATGATATGTATACTCTCCAGGGTGTGGCTCCCAATTTCTTGTCTCAGATTGTCAACTTCCACTCTCCAGCACCTATGCTGTCCTTGCCACTCACACCTGAACTTGACATACTACCTATCGTAAGCCATACAATAGCTTACCCACTGAACCCTCTCCATGTGTTCACTTTCCACATACACACACACACACACACACAAGGTCCAAAATGCCCTTGTCTCTTGTGGGGGGCATGACAAAGGACCACTCAGTTCCTCTGAAATTACCTGCTTTAGAAAAACTATTGAAAAAACAGCAGTTTTGCAAATTGAATTACCTCTATTATCTACCTTATCAATTCTAAAACTGTAATTACCATACTGCATTTATTTCTATATACAATTTTTACATTTGTGTGAAAAACATTTGAGATTGAATCTCATTAACCTTCCATTTCCTTTTGAATGCTACTTTGTGGTATCTGTACACCTTGACTCTGAGCTTGACTCTATGAATCACTTTGGTCAATGGAATTTTAGTATACATGATGCAAGCAGAGGCTTGGATGTGCTTGCCCAAGGAAGCTTATTTGTTCTGGCTTTTTGCCACAGCCATGCCCAGACTTGGCTGCTGGAAAAGACATAGAGACTTGTGTTTAGTTACCTCAGCTGTGGCCATTTTAGACCAACTGACAACCAGCTGACAGGCCGATATGTTTGTTACATAGACAACATTATTGTGTCAAACATAACCAAAATGACTACTTTGATTCCACACTAAGAAATACTAGGCAGTGAGAACTCTATGCTTTGATGAAGTATGTCTTTCACATATGTTGAACTTCAGTTGACATGTGTTTTTGTTAAATTGAACTTGTTAAATGCCATTATTTCCTCTTTCACAAAAGTAGTGAATTATATATCTTATTTCTAATAAGTAACTGAAAAATTAGGTCTTCTGCTGAAAGAGATTCTAAACAAAAATAAAGATTTGGGGAAAAGAAATGCATAATCTCCCTAAAGTAGTAACACATGCAGATGACTAAATTCAATTTATCTCTATAGCCAATCTTAAACTTGTCAGAGTCAAAATTATGTATTTTTTTCTCAGTGGGCTTTATGTAACATTTGCATTCTTCTAAAACCTATTGTGAAAATTGTGCCTGTTTGGGGAAAATTGGAAACAAACTTTGGAAACATCATCAGCATTTCTTTTTCATCATTTCTCTAATGAACATATTAGGTCCTATAAGCTGCATGTATAACCTAAGTCTTTTTCCTGTTTCATGTGCTTGATAAGGTATTATTTTTCATTAACATTTTTAGAATAAAAAATTACCTGTAAATTTGCAAGTCTGACAGGTATAACCAAGTAAGTAAAGTTTTCACTTTTGTATAAATAATGAAAACCATACACTTAGGATAGAAATGTAGAAAAATTAGAAATTCTAAGATTCAACAATTTGGAAAGATTGCTCTGATCTCCTTCACAAAGGACTTTTCTTTCAAGCTTTGAAAGAACCCCTTTATGTAAGGATATTTCTCTAAGCTGCTAGTGCAAAAGTAATAAACATCAAGCTTATGGATGGGTGTGGAACTGAATGGGTTTGCTTTTCTTCCAGGGATTTAATTTATTTTTAATATCACAGGTGGCTTGAGGCAAGGTGTAATCATCTGTCACTCTTCAGTTTAATCATATCTGCTCACTTCTGAAATATTCTTTGATCTTCCTACCTGTAAATCACATTCTACTTTCTTTGTCATAGGCTGTAGTGTATAGATATAATAACAACATTATAAATTGCCCAAGAGGGTGGGAAGTATATCCATTTAAAGATTGAGAGACAAAACACATGCAGATAGCAGCTCAGACATTTCATTTTTTATGTTTTTTTTTTCTGACTTTAATTACCAAGATATAAACATTATATAAAATAGAGGTTGAAGATAGTTTTTAACTTCTTTAATTGAAGACACCAGGCATTTTCTTTTTCACTGGCTTTATATTTTAGGTAATATTGGTGTCTTAAGTCTAGCATTCTATGGTTTTAAATACACAGGCTTAAATATTCAAAGTATGAATATTTAATATCCATAGTCCAAATGGAATTTTTTCAGATATTTCCTATTTCACCACAGAATTCCGAAGGGAGTTATTAAGTACTGTATGTACTACCAAAAAAGTAATAGGTAGAAAAAAAAATATTACTCCAATATAAAAACATTACTTTGCTTATCCTAGTCAATATAATCATTAGTTATAAGAAAATTAAAAAAAAAAACTTTTAAAGATTTTATTTATTATTTTTAGAGAGAGGGGAAGGGAAAGGGGCATAGAGGGAGAGAGGTTTCACCTGCCTCCAGCTACATACCTGGCTGGAGACCTGGCTTGCAACCTGATTATGTGCCCTGGCTGGGAATCAAACCAGTTGACCTTTGGATTTGCAGGCTGGCTCCTTATCCACTGTGCCACCAGCCAGTGCAGCTTATAAGAAATTTTAATATTGCAAAAAATGCCAACTTGGATGAAGGTTATAAATGGGGCACATTTCTCAGAAACTTCACCTTTGAAAAATGTAACATTACAATTATAAAAATACCCAATTTTATATATATTTAATGAAAAACCAAGAACTGGTAAGATGGCAAACCAAAGAAGTGGATATGAAATCTAAGGGAAAATAAATCATACATTCTGGAAATGGGAATGGTGGCATGGAAGGAAAGGTATTTACCTGAGGAAGGAGACTTGGAGAGAGAAAGAAAGGTGGCATATGACCCTTATCTGCTTTTATTCATACAATCTTGAGGGTCAAAGTTCTTGAACTTGGTTGGTATAACCCTGCTGAATGATTTTAAATGTTGGGGTTTCTTGTCAAGTCACAGCTTGCTTCTCCTAATAGGAGCAATACTCACTGACAGAAATTCTGTTTTAATTGAGTTAGGAAAACTAATTAATGAACATTTGAGGAGGAGGTGTAACCTGTTCCAAACCAATAAAATCACACAGGAAGAGTAACATGAAGCAGCTTTGTTAATTTTTAATATTTGGCAATATCAGGCTGCAACTGTGTCTGTATTTACAGTGAGCCAAGTGAATTTGTCAATTTGATCAAGTTCTGGCTTTGGAAGACAACCACACACATGTGTTTATCAAGTTCATGGTTTGAGAATTTCTATTTATTACTTGTATGGTTGGCAGTACCTTCCTTGGAAACCAAATTAGGACTGAATCTGAGATCTTCATGTCTCATCTGTTTTCATGGAATGCACTTGACTGTCTAATAGCGAAATGCTGCTCTAACCTGTGCAAGAGTGTTTTATGGACTTGTAATGTGAAAGCCACTTTAGTTCCAATCTGGGCCTCTATACAGTTTTATGATACTCATGTAGGGCAGTAGTAGGCAAATTAATAATCCAAACCAAGAACTGTTGTTTTCCATAGGTGTTTCACCTTAAGAACACCTGCCTAGGAATGAGATAGTATCCTGTGTTTTTTTCTCTTTTGAGCTTTGCTAGAACTTTATAGGGCAGTAATTAAGACACATGAAATTACAGATGTTTTACAGATGAGAAAACTTTGCCTGAGTAGTCAAATGCCTGGACCAAGGTCAGAAGTTGTTCTTCAGTCTATCAGCAAGCTCTGTTGAATAATGCCCTCTCTCTTCTTTGTTAACATCTAATTAGATGAAACATTAAGAAGATTGCTAGCCAATATATTTAAGAGTGCTTTGCAAGAGAATCCTGAACTGATAGTAGTCAGCAAAAGATATAGTTTCAAGTTTTCTTTCAGAATGCAGCATTTTCCATGGACAATGCACTAGTTTCCAGATCATATACTAGAATATAACACATCATTGTGCCCCTTTGGAGAGATTCACAGTATTTTCAGTTTATATTCTAATAAATGCTGCTCTTTTATATAAATTCTGACCTAATATTTATGTTGTTAAAATTTTTAAAAATTGATAAACATATTAAAAGTTATGTTTTTGGACTTTCAAAATAACTGCTTTTTTTAGTGGATTACTTCACTGAATATTACCAATTTCACTTTCTGATTATTCACAGTACTTACTGATACATTTCTTTGAACTCTTACAACATATTAATCTCTAGATTTTAAGGAATTTTCTGCTGTTTTTAAGGGAATTTCTTGACTACTTTAGTTGCAGGTAAAAAAACAGCTAATTTATGGTGTTCACAAGGACAGCGTAGCACCCAGCACTATTAAAAGCAGGGAGTGTCACTATGTCTAGCCTGGGGAAGCAAGATCAGGGCAGGGAGATCACAGGAAAAAGCTGCCTGGGGAAGACACCCAGCAGAAAAAGGGACCCAGTCCTTCTGATCTCATTCTCTTTATACCCAACTTGCTATCTCCTACCTCAGATTCTAGCAATACATAGGTAAGAGTCAGCTTCCTGGGACAAAGACCTAAGGGCAAAAGAATATCTGATGATTTGGAAGTACAAATAAAACATTCAATACCTTAGAGTCATTGTCTTTATTATTTTATATTTTATAATTATTTGTATTTTTCAACTAGTCTAAATAAAATGGGTATTCATTTTATAGTCAAGTGGGTAAAGCACCTTTTGATGACCCTGGATTGAGTGTGGACGTAGAACACATGCCTGCAAACACAAAGACAGGGTAATTCCTACATTCCTCTCATTGCACCAGCACAAACTCCTCAGCACATGCATCCACACATCTCCCATCTTCTCTCAAGAGAGAACTCTTGAATTCTAGTCCCAGTTCTGCCAAATTATTCCATGACCAAAAACAAGTCACTTAAAATTTAGGGTTTAATTTTCTCTCCTATGCAAAGAGAAATCATCTTTTAGTAAAATGTTTAAGGAACCAAATTTCCTCTAACTTTTCTTTTTTTTTTTTTCCCCCAAGTCATGGGTTTTTCTTTGTTGGTTCCAGCATCTAGGGCCTGGAAATTATATTCGATTTCAGAATTTATTCTATCTCTAAGAAATACATCTCACTGTTTCCTAAGACAAAACATCTCAAATAAATATATACTTTCTAAAATGTCAACTATTTAAATAAGTAATGCTCAAACTCAAGTAAAGTCTATGTTAGAAAAGAATAGTATAGATACTGAAATCAGAGTATACTAGGTTCAAATCCTGGCTCAGTCACTTCACTGCCTCACATGGGTACAATAACTTAAATCACTGAGCATGTGTTCTCATTTAAAAAAAAAAAAAGTCATTATAGTTCTTATATTAGGTTTATGTTAATGCTGCAAAACAATTACAACAAGTTATAGGGACTTAAGCAACACAATGTTCTGTAGGTCAGAGTTCAATATGGGTTTCAAAGGCTGAGATCCACATGTTGGGAAGACTTCATCTTTTTCTAGAAGCTCTAGAACAGAATCATTTCTTGTTCATTTAGATTCTTAGAGGATTAATCCATGCAGTTGTAGAACTGAAGTTTGTGTTTCCTTGTTAGCTGTTAGCTTGGAAAGCTCCTAGGGATCTCCCTCTGGTCCTAAAACATAGCTCCTTACACTCAGAACCAACAATGGAAATCCTTCCCAAGCTGCCATTTTTCAGACCATTCTACTGTTCTCACAGCTGCATCTCTTACCCCATCTGTGAGAAGTTCTCCACTTTTAAAGGGTCATGTCATTATATTGGACCCACCTGGATAACCCAGGATACTCTGTCATCTTAATATCTTTAACTTAATTATATCTGCAAAATCACTTTTGTCATGTAATATAGCATATTTGTTGATTCTGGGGATTAGGACATGTACATCTTTTGAGGAATTGTTATTTTGGCTATTTTAACCCTGAATATATTATGTTTAAGGATTAAATGAGATAATGCATGTAAAATATTCAGAATAGAGCTTTGTACAATAGGTTGTCAATAAGTAGTGAAACAGACAGAATATGTTATGAATAGGAAAGCAGTTACCTGCGTGATATCATTTCAAGAAAATGAGGGTTTTGGTTTTTTGTTTGTTTTATCCAAAATACCTCATCTTTTGTCTTAGTGCTTAAAACATCACCAAAAGCCAGGTTTTCTTTTGGGTGCTGAAAAATGCAAATCATACTAGTACAACTAAAGACTTGAGGCAGACATTTCGTAAAGGTTGCGGAAGCTGTATTGTGAAGATGTATTCTTTATGAGAGCACAATCTTCCTTTTGCTTCCTGCTGTATCCTGCCTGTTTATAAGTGGAACAAAATAAATATGAGTTGAAATGAATGAATAAATGAATGAGTGGGTGAGTGAATGTGTAGGTTAGTGCATGGGGAGAATCTAAAACTAGCTGTATAGTTTTAGGGAATAAGAGTCAGGCTTCAACAATATAACCGAAGCCATAGTCTCTCATTACCTCTCTCCCAGATTGCTTCCAAAAGTCCCTCTGAGTTCTGAATTGCACTCCTCTCTAATCCATTCCTCATTTTACAACTAAAATGAGATTTCTGTAGCCAAATTTCATCATTCACTTCCTGATTAAATTCCAATTGGGGCTTCCTTTTGCCTGTTGTATAAAACCCAGTTCCTGCAACACTTGTGAAGATCTTTGTCCCTCACCACTAATTTCCTCACACTTACGCAGCTGCTGAAGTTTGCTGTTTCTTGGCTCACATCTTCTCCTTACTTTCCTTGAAGCCTTTGTCCCAGCAATCCTCTGCTTCATGTATAGTTGCCTCCATATCAAATATCATTTTCTGGGATTTGTTTTGGTTTTAATTTTCAGTAGAGGTGCCTAATTCTCCAATAAGTTTTCCCAACAACTGAACTCAAAGGTGGCTCTTATAAAAGCCTCTGTATAGCTTTCTCTTACCCCAGGTGATGTTGTGTCTAGTTACTTGGCTCTCTTATCTATCAACTCATTGCAGAGAACATAATTCTGTTTACTTATTTTTGTATTCCCTTTGTTCCTTTCTACTCAGCCCATAAGAAGAGTCTGAATAATAAATGAGGTAAAAACTAGCAAACAACAGCTATCCCACTTTAACATCAAGAAAGCCACACATTAAAAGACACAGAAACTTAAAAGGCATATTTGTATTAGTGACTCCAGCACACCCAAATGGGGAAAGAGTGACAAAGATAAGTTCCTCATCCCTACTTTGCAATTTTGTGAGATACCCACTATCTGTATTATCAAACAGCAAATTGAGTCCTGCTGTCCACCAACACCCGCAATTCCAGAGGCAAATATTTGGTAATGAAGTAAAGAAGTCTATTCAAAAGCAGTCTCAAAGCCTATCAAGTCACAGCTTTAATTACTTAAGCCTATCAAGGCTAAACTCTAACACCTGAGTTCTGCTAGCATTTACTCCCCCCCCCCCCCCAACCTGTTAGTTTCTATAGGGTTAGTTCACAAACTAAAATAACACAATACACAAAAGCTACACAATTCTGGAAGAATGGCAGACTTCTGGTTCAGAGCCTGTTCCCTATAGAACACACCTAAAAAATAAACCTGCCATGCTCTGACAGACCAGCCCGAACCTAGCCTGTCTGGAGTTTCTTCCCATACAAAATACCATCCGTGGGCAAAAGCAGGCAGCTGCAGCATGGTCATCCAGGCATCCTGGAGGAAAAAGAGCCTGAGAGTTGAGCTTGAGAGAAAGAGAGAGAGGGAGCACATGGATGTTTGCTGCCCTATTTTAAGCTGTAATAGAGGCCTGTGACTCAGTGGTTGGATGACCAAGCATGGCCACCTATGAAATCTCACGTAGCCTGTACATTCTTTCATCACCATTCTATGGTCAAAACCCTTCCCACTTTCTTGACGTAAGAGGTTTATCTAGTCATTTGCATAACATTAGTCACCAACCATAGATATGCAAACACTTCTCTCAGGAATAATGGTTTACTTTAGTGTCCCATCCCCAAACTGCAGAGTGGGGGATTATGGCTCCTACTCTGTAACACAATTACATTTAAAGAAATATTAGTTTAATGTATGCAATAAATGTTTGAGTAAATGAAAAATTGGCGTGGAAAATTATGTGCATTAAATTTCTAATTTGGGTTAGCTCAGTGGTTAAGCATGAGTAGACTGAGGAAATATTAATAAATCCAATCATTATTATTTTTCAATTTCAAAAGCATACAATACTTTTTGATTAAAAATATAATAAAGCATTCAAATAAAGTTTAAAATGGTAAAACTAGTGGCAGGTGGGAGCATTGATTGGAAAGAAGAATGAAAAAATTCTTGAGGGATAATAGAAATGTTCTTTACATTGTAGTAGAAGATACATGGATATATAAACTCACCGAACCATAATTTTAAAATGAGTGAATTTTATGATACGCGTATTATGTCTAAATAAAGTAGGTTCTTAAAATGAGGAATTACAGAAGGACTTTTTTTTATCATTCACACCTGTACCGACAGGTACTTTAAGCGCTATGGAAAGTATTGTTTTCTTAATTTTGAACTGTTTTCAGTATTAGCAAGAATGAACAAAATGGTGACTGATATAATGTATTTATTACTCTTCTTACCAGTACAATATTTTGAGCTATATATTTTTTGTAATTAATTAGTCTGTTTTTCTTCCTTGATTATCCTTAAACCCAGAGTCAGATTATTGTTCAATTACATTTAATCTAGTACATTTTATGGTTTTCACGTTTGTATTTTCTTCTCCTACTTCTCCATCTCTTCTATATAAAAACCTAGAGTTAAGCCCCAATTTAAATTAGTTTTTTTTTAAATTCATTACGCTTGTATACTTAAAAAAATTAGTTGCCTTTTAAAACTTTTTCTTTTGCTTCCTTTGTCCAAGAAGATATGTTAGAAGAAAATATTGCTACAAAAACTGTTTAAGATTTTAATGCCTGTGTTTTCTTCTAGGACTTTAATGGTTTCAGGTCTTAAGTCTTTAATCCATTTTTAGTTTATTTTTGTATAAGGTGTAAAACATAGTCTAGTTTCTTTTTTCTTTTCCCTTTTTTTTCTTTTTTTTTGGCCTGTTACTGTCCAGTTTTCCCAGTGTTGAATAGACTGTCTTTATCCTATTGTATGTTTTTGTTTCCTTTGTCCTAGATCAATTGACTATGTAAATGTGGGTTTATTTCTGGGCTGTCTATTTGGTTTCATTGATCTATATGCGTGTTTTTATGCCAATACCATGTACTAATCATCAGAGAAACGCAAATCAAAATCTCACACCTGTCAGAATGGCTATTATCTGTAAATCAATGAACAATAAGCACTGGCAAGGATGCTGAGGAAAGAGAACCCTTGTGCACTGTTGGTGGGAATGCAGATTGGTATGAGCACTGTGGAAAACAGTATGGAGTGTCGTCAAATAATTAAAAATGTAATTGCCTTATGACCCAGCAATTCCACTTCTGGGAATATACCTGAAACACTAATTTGAAAGAATATATGCACTTCCATGTTCATTGCAGCATTATTTCAAGAGCCAAGATTTGGAAACAGCCCAAGGGTCCATCAGTAGATGACTGGGTAAAAAATACTGTGCTATATTTACACAATGAATATTACTACTCTGCCATTAAAAAAAAAAACAAGTGAAATATTACCATTTGTGACAGCATGGATGGACCTAGAGAATATATATTATGTCAAGTGAAATAAGCCAGTCAGAAAAAATAAATATCATACAATTTCACTTATATGTGGAATCTAAATAACAAAACTTAAAGACAAACAAAATGTACACAGATACAGAGATCAGATTGACAGCTGACAAAGGGAGCGGGGTTGAGAGGTTGGGTGAAAATTGGTTTAGAATTAAGTGCAAACTGGTAGTTACAGAATAGTCACAGAGATGTAAATTATAGCATTAGAGAGTATAATCAATATATCTTAATAACTATGTGTGGGTTTAGGTGAGTACTTAAAATATTGGAAGGGAACACTTTCTGAAGTATATGATTGTCTAATCACTGTTATACACCTGAAACTAATATAAAATAAGATTAAATGTAAAAATATAAGTTGCCTAAAATAATTTGTAGAAAAATATAAACACACAATTGAAAAATCTGAAGCATTTACCTTTAAGTTCATGTTGTTGTACATTTAGTACTGGTTGGGACATACAAAAAAGAAATAAACATGCTCACATAGATTAGGAGACATAAGTTATCATAAACTTCCCTTTTTTAAGGACTAACAATTTTTTTAAATCCTTCCAAAAAAAAACTGTGTTCTGTAATGTGGAAAAAACCAAACCAAATCTAGTTAATTTTTTCAGAGAATTTTTCAATACCTGTAGTTAAGAATAAACTTGTATCTTTTATATTGGTTCCTTTTGTCATTAGAGTAAATAGCCTTGGATAGTTATAACCCACTCTGTTGCTCATAAAATGCATTTGATCTGTGTTTATCACTTGCTATATAAGTAGCTCTTCATTTCTGTTTGTTGCTACTGTGGTTATAAAATGTACTACCATAACAGTTCTTAAACACAATAGCACTATAAAACAGTATCTTTGGTGGCTATTTAAACAATTTTAATGTTGAGCCAAAATAATTTAATTTCTTATCCATACGTTGAATGCTCCTAAAAGCATTAAAATAACTAAAACCCTCACACCTGAAAATTTCCCAAATTTTTCTAAACTAATTCAGGTTTATGAGTAACTTTGAAACCAATCAACTAATTGCCATTATTCTAGAAGAAAATAATACATAATCACTTTCTCTACTATACATTGTCTCAGAGTTAAGAAAGTGAATACACATTTCTCACCTTGATTTTGTGACATATATGACTTTTGGGGAGCAAGAAAGTAAATAGAACCTATCACATAAGCTCTTGAGAGCCATTAATTTATCTTACTCTATCTCTAACACTTTCTATACAGTATAATAAAATTCTTTGTATTGTCATGTTCATAAAAATGTTTCTATTTATATCCAAGATCTGCCTTTCTTTATTTTCAATACTAACCATTTACATCAAGATAACTAAAGTTAGAGTTTGACATTTGACTTACTGCAAAGATTTTTTAAATATCATTATAAAGTGAAATCTTTAATTTGTAAGTTAAATATTTAACATGGGGATATAGATAATTAAGAACAATTACATTATTTATGGAACATAGAAAACAAATTAATTTCAAAGCACAGATAATTCTCAAAAAGCCACAGATTATTAAAAATAGGTGTTTTAGGCTCTGGCTGGTGGCACAGAGACCATACATTGATGTCTCTCTCCCTCTCTGTCTCTCTCCCTTCCCCTCTCTCTAAAAATAATAATTAAAATATTTTTAAAAATTAAATGAATAAATAAAAGTAAACATTTTACATTTATGTAGACATTTACCCATATTTGTTATATACATAGGAATTAATGGAATGTTAAAATAAATTTTTAAATAAAGATTTTATTCATTAGTTTTAGAGAGGGGAAAGAAGGAAAGAAGAAAGAGAGAGAAGCATCAATGTATGGTTGCCTATCACCTGCCTCCAGCTGGGCAGCTGGCTAGATTTCTGGTTTGTAATCTGGGTATGTGTCCTGACTGGGAATTAAACCAACGACCTTTGGGTTTGCAGGCTAGTGTTCAACCCACAGGGCTACATAAGCCAGGGCATTTAAAATAAATTTTAATAGCAACTTTAGACCTTCCCAAAGCTATAGACTTGGTTTATTCTGAATCATATTAATATTATTAATACATAATATTTAGTTTCTTCATCAATCCAACAAATATTTACTTAGCCCATACTGTATGCTATGAGTTGAGCATATAAACTTAGGCCAATTTTGGCCCTACAGGAGTTTAATTAATTAATTAATTAATTACAATATTTTATTTATTATTTTTAGAGAGAGGCGGGGAGGGAAAGAGGCAGAGAAGGAAAAAGACATCAATGTACGGTTGCCTTTCACCTGCCTTCAGCCACAGACCTGGCTTTCGACCTGGCTTGGGACCTGCCTGGAGACCTGGCTTGCGACCTGGTTATGTGCCCTGCCTGGGAGTTGAACCAGTGACCTTTGGGTTCACAGTCCGGTGCCTTATCCACTGTATCATCAGCCAAGTCAGGAGTTTTATTTTAAAGAAAATAAAATAGATATTTAAAATATACTGTTTTAATTTCTCTGACAGTGAATAGGTTGGCCTTCTAAAACTTTCCAGTTTAACTATTTTCAGTTCCCACTTCATTCTGTTAAAACAAAATGTAATTGAGTACATTTGGTGAGTACTTGTAGTTGAGTATCTTTGTTTTCCTTGATGATTTTGCTGTTTATATTTGACTTCTACAAAGCATATAATGCTATGATTTCCACAAATCCTAGTTTTAAAGTTCTGCAGCCAATCAAGTAATCTAGAAAACTAAGCACAAAATTTGTAATAGATGGTGCCTCCATGTTAAAATGTGTACACATGAATGTAACAATTGAATTGAGTTTTAATTTATTGTTACTTGTAGATAATAACAGGAAGTCAGACCTTCTTCTGCCTCATTCAATAAGTTAATCATGTAAATCAGAGGCAACACTTTTTAAAATATGGGTATAGTTAAACACAAACAATGTATTTTATATTGCTGAATATAAAAATAAATGTGACAATGCCAAGTGTCAATCACAAAACATTATTTTTCAGTATCCATTATGAATTAATGGAAAGTTAAATGGTCAAATTGATATATACTAATATCTGTAGAAAATGATCATTGATACAAATTATTCTGCATATAAAATAAGCCTAAAGTTCCCAAATGCTGTAATAAGAATAAAAAATGAGGTACATCTTATTCTGTACATTACATGAGAAACTCTGTTTAACAGAATTTCCAAAAATCCATCATTTAGTTAAAAAATTTAGTAATATAAAGGTATGTTTAGTAATTACATGGCAATAAATTTGGCATGGTTGAATCCTTTTATTTCTCCCAACCTCTCAATATTCCTCATGCTTTCTGCTATTACAAGCAGTAGTAGCCAGACATGAGAGAAAACACCTGAAAAATATACGGAGAGAAATATATTTAATGGAGGGGAAAATAAAAAGACAATCATTTGGGCCTGGCTGGTGGCACAGTGGATAAGGCTCAGGCCTGCGAACCGAAAGGTCGCTGGTTTGATTCTCAGCCAGGGCACATAACCAGGTTGCAAGCCAGGTCTCCAGCCAGGTTCGTGGCTGAAGGCAGGTGAAAGGCAGCCATAAGTTAATGTCTCTCTCCTTCTCTGTCACTCTCCCTTCCCCTCTCTGAAAATAATAAAATATTAAAAAAAAAAGATGACCATTACAAAGTACATAATTAAAGTAGTGTCTCTGAAGGCAAATATGTTATACTTTCATTTTCAATCAGTTCAAAATCTTTTTGAATTTCTCTTTTGATTTCTGGTTTAACAGGTTACCTAGATACATTTTATTCAGTTTCAGATATTTGGTGATTTTATGTACATATTCTGTTACATATTTCTAATTTAATCCTATTGTAGTCAGAGAGCATACATTACATAATTTTGTTTTATTTATTGTTTATTGCTGTCCAATTGACTGCTTTTAAACATTAAACTTTTGAGACTTATTTTGTGGCTCAGAATATGGTCTGTTTTGTTAAATGATTTGTGTACATTCTAAAAGAATGTGCAGTCTGCTTTTGTATAGCAAAGTGTTCTACAAATGTCAATTAGGTAAAGTCAATTGATAGTGTTATTCACATCTTTTGTATTTTCCTGAATTTCTTTCTGTTCTTCCAGTACTGAAAGAAGAGTCTTGAAATTTCTAACTATAATTGAATATTTGTCTATTCCTCATAATTCTGTCATTTTTATTTTATTTATTGATAATTTAAAATTAAAGTGCTAGCCATTCACATAGCATATAAAAATCTTCCAAATGTATAGTTCTAATTATACTGTCCCAACATTGGGACTATTGCTGTCATACATTTTATTTTGACACTATTTTAAACTCTTTAGTACGTTGTTGATACTTTAATTTAAACAGTTAACTGCCTTTTATGGAGAATTATATAATTCAAATGAGTCTACTTGTCCACACAGTTACCAGCTTTTGGTATTTTTCATTCATTTGCACAGATCCAGTACTATTTTCCTTCTGCCTAAATGGCTTCCTCTAATAGTTGTTGTAGTACAAGTCTACTGGTTATAAAATTCAGCATTGGTATGTGTTAAAAGTTCTTTTAGTTTCTTCTTAATTAAAAAAAAATATTTTCACTTTATCTAGAACTCTAAACTGGCATTATTATTATTATTATTAATAATTTGTCAACACCGAAGGTATTACTCAACTGTCACCTGATTTATATTGTTTTTGCTGAGAGTGTTATTTGTCACTCTGGTTGCTTTTATTTATTTATTTTTTTAAGATTTTTTAAATTTTTCATGGAGAGGGGAGAAGGGAGAGGCAAAGAGGGAGAGAAACATCAATGTATGGTTGCCTTTCACCTGCCTCCAGCCATGGACCTGACTGGAGACCTGGCTTGCAACCTGATTATGTTGCCCTGGCTGGAAATTGAACCAGCACTTCTGGGTTTGTAGGCCGGGGCCTTATCCATTGTGCCACCAGCCAGGGCTGCTTTTAAAAATTTGTATTTATCAATGGTTTTAAGCAATTTACTTACAGTGCGCCTTTGTACAGTTGTATTCATACTTGTTGTGAATATCATTTCATGCTGTAGCCTCACAATATTGGGGATTTCACTCCCCAATATTAAAAATATTTTTTAATAAAAGATTTTAAAATCTTTTGATATGCAGTCTTTAACTGGAGGGCCCTTTAGCATAAAGGAATTGGCACTCTGCTCACCTTGACATTCCTCACTTGGAAGCAGTCTGCACACCACTTAGAAGGCTTGTATTTTCAAAAGTATATGTCTCAAGATGTCTCATAACTTTTTTTTTCTTTAGAATATGATTTCCCAAGACCTTAGACTTAAAATAACTATTTTGGGGAGAATGATTCCTCTTGTAATGCAATATGTATTCAGAGGTAGGGAAAATAGCCTGAATAATTTGATGAGATACAAACTCAGGACATTTATAGAATTGATTTCTCTACATTTTTTGGTAGTGAATGAGTCTTACAACATTTCTAATTGGTTTACCAGAGAAGATACTTGGTTTGCTTGGCTTAGTTGTGTCTGTTTAATCAGGATGCAATTGAAATCTAATTAATTAATATATTCATTTTACCTGTGTTGACCTTTAAGAAAATAAACTTGGAAAATTTTCTAGATCATTGAATTATTCCTTCCTCTAAACTGAAGTCATTCTTCTGTAAGCAGGTTGCATATTCAATGTAAGCAGTTTATAGTTGTTTAGAATGCTGATGAAAAAATAGAAAAGGTGAGATTTTTTTTGTTTACTCTTCTCTAGTGATTTCATGGAAGTGTAAATCTTTACAAAAGCTTTCAAAAATACTTTAAGAATGGCTTTTTATGTGAACAATACAGCTTTTAGCAGTTTAGCATTTCACACCTTGCTATCTGACTTAGGGAAAAACATCTTTGCTTTCTTCGTGGCAGGTTTCTCACCTGAAATATATTCATAACATGTTTTGCTCTTGTATAGACAATTTAAGATAATAGTTGAAAAACCACTTTGAAACAGAGACTACCCATTATATATCTAATATACAACCACAATATGTGCCATTGCTGAATTATTTCTTTATAAATGCTTGCTATAATGGTAGAATGCAAAACTTGAGTTTCTCATATATAATTTTATTATAACCCCCTCAAAGAATCAAAGTAGGAAAACAAATTACTCTTTGAGTTCAATGTAGTCTGCACAAGAGTAAGGATAAAGTGGTTCAAAAGTAAAACAAATAGGCAGTATTTGCTAAGAATAGAAGAAAATATTATGGACTTCATTTTTCTTAACAACGAGCAGAGAGGCCTCTTCAAGTCATACACATTCTGAACTTGCTTTTCTTCCTATGAAAATGCCAAAAGTATTCATACAACAGAGGAGAGACCATGCAAAGCAGATAAATAATTTCCAGAGTTTATTACTGCAGGTGATATTTTGCAGAAAGAGATGAAGGAGTACAAAACTAAACATTTAATATTATACATTTTTATGTAGTTATTAGAAAGAGCTAATTATGATTCTATAAATATGTACCTTGAACCATTAAATAGAAAAAGACTAAAAAATATATCTGAAATTAAATATTTGTGATTAGTGTGATTCAGAATAAGCTGAAAATATTTATTTACCTTAACAACAACTAAATGAGCCTTAGTGTTCTTTAGATATATGGAATCTTTATGTTAATTTATATAAAAATATAAAACATAATAATAATGAAAAGTTGCTCAAACATATAGTTAGAATAAAGATTAATTCTTTGGTAGTCTTTATGAAGTCTTTTGGTTTCTTTTCCCTTCTTGCTTTATTGCAAAGGTTAGTGTTTCTTCTCCTTTCTCTAATGGCTCCTTGCACTTGTCTCTTGAATAGAACAACTGATTCATGAATCACCCCTAATTAGTGTTTTTTCATTAAATTTATCTCATTTTATCATTTTAGTAACACAGAGGATGGATACAATTATTTTCACATATAATAGATATGACACTGAAGTTTATGAAGGATGATAAGTGGGAGAGTTAGGATAAAAACTGGACACTTAGAATCAAACCCTAAAGTCACACACACTATCAGAGGCTGTATTTGTTAGATAAACACAGTTTTTCAATTTATGGCCTCCCACAGGACTTTGCTCCGTCAATAATTACTCTCTGTACCTTGCTGGCCTTCTGCCACTACCTGTACCTATCATTTCTCCATCTGGAATGCTTCTTCCATTGTGATTGTATGGAAGTCAGAGTTTTCCCTTTTTCAAAACTGTAGTAATATAATTTTTACTCTTACTCCAACTCTTTCCTTGTAACAAAATGCTCAAAGCAGTATCCCATTTGACCTCCAATTCTTCAGTTCTTATTCACTTTATCCCATTCACCGTGCAAATGAAATTCTACTCTTAAATTTTACCAACAACTTCTGAAATTTTGATTTCCAGTTTAATCCTACTTAGATTGTTTGCAAAAACTTGCATTTTAACCATAATATCCTTCTTTAAACATTCCCCTTCCTGACATTTTTCCTCCTGATTTTTCTTCTACTTCATTTTGGTCATTTTAATTTTCTGTTCTCTCTCCCTTCCCATAAATATTTACCTTTCAATAATTAGAATCTTTACTCTCACTCTTCATGGACTACAAAACATCATTTATCCATGGACAAGAGGATTTCCACCTTTATAACTGCAGTCCTGATCTGTTTCTTTAACCTGGGATCCATGTTCCCAATGGCACAGTAGATATAACCACCTGAATGTTATGTAAGCTTCTCAAATACTTGTGTATCCCACCCAAACTAAACACATTATTTTCCCATTGCTCCCAAAACTTCTTCTTTATCGACTTTCTATATAGGAAATGCAAATTATTATTCAGTTCTTTTTTCAAATCTTAAGGCCCTCTTAAGTAAACATTTAAAATGCTATGGAGTCCCTTTACATGGCAAGCTCTCAATATTTATTAAATTATTGCAATACTACCTTTAATTTCTCATTCTTTCTCACTTCCCATTTCCAACCGATCTCCAGTCATGACAATTCTATCACAATTAAGTCTCTGGAAATTCTCCTTTTCCCTCAACAACTAAACTGCTCTCCCTTGCCCTTAGATTTCAATCACCTTCATTGCATTTCCCCATGGACTACAGAGTCATCTGGCTAAATTTTAGTGGGATCAGTTACTTACTCTATGTGATAACTTCATTTAATCATATCATGTAAGTTTTTTTTTTTTTTTTCTTTATATATAAACACAAGCTACCTGGCTGATGTGGGCTAGTGTGGTTGGGCATCATCCTGCAAACCAAAAGGTCGCGGGTTCCATTCCTGGACAGGGCACAGGCCTGGGTTGCAGGTTCATCCCCAGTTGGAATGCATGCAAGAGAAAACTGATTTTCTGTTTTTTTCTCACATTGATGTTTCTCTCCCTCTCTCCCTCCTTCCCCTCTCTCTAAAATCAATATTTTTTTAAATAAAAAAAAGAGAAAATAAACAATAAACACAATCTACCTGAGAAACACACCAGTTGGTATTTACCTCATGACAGATTCCGTGCTGTGAGCTAGTTAGAATTGTTTCTTAGCCCTGAGACTAACCTCTCCATTCCCTAACACCTCTATTTTCTCTATTTACTCTATTCTTTCTCTGCCTGGAAAACTCTCACTAGGTTTTTAATCACAAACTCTTGTTGCAAGTTTTTTTGGGAGAATTGAAGAAACTCTCCAATCTTACCTGTAAGATGAACAACCACCTCTCATCACTCATTTTTTCTCAGGCCTCAGGATCAAACTGGCTCTGAAAGAAGACAACATGCTGCTTTTCTGAGGAAGAGTAGTAATGGGAGTCATTACCAGAATTCATTAGCTAAACACCTACCATGTGAGATGCAGTGAGCAGCATATGGAAGAATTTCTGCTGACAAACTTAAAAACAATACTGTTTGATTATAAATTTCCTTAATGGTTATGCCTTATTATTTAGTTTCTACTCTGATTATCAGTATTTACCAATAATGAAGAACTAGAGGATTATGAGAGAAGAGATTAATACTGAATGTCCTAAAGTTGTTATGGAAAAATTTTGTAGACTCACATACATATAGAGCATACACATTCATCCATGTGACAAAAATTGTGTTTTGCTTTCTGTCCACATTTTTTCTAAAATTTCAGATGAAGTACTGGTTCATTTTTTTTCTTTTATTTGTAAAATGAATATATATTTAGTAACCTCTAAGTTCTCATACTAGTTCCTTTTGAATCAAAGTCTGCATTTTAACATGTTAAGCAGTTTATACGTACTTTAGCATCAAAGCAATAGTCTAGTCCATATGAGTTTTGAGATAAACTAAATGAAAAAAAAGCTATGTGATATGCTTGAAGAATAATGTGGGAGATACCATGTAACATGTTCTCTAGAACTTTAATTCCACCATTACTTATTATTCTATTTGTAATGTTTCTCAAGTGAGTGTGATGAATCTTCCGTGCTTGGGTTTCTTGACTGTTTATGTTCCAGTTTGCAGGGAACATTTGAGGAGCAACAATGTGCTGCTTGAGCTAGTCACTTACTGTCTGGACACCTGTTATCAATCTAGTGCAGAGGCGTATGGACATTGAGTAGAGATGGAGTATTTCAAGAATTAGAGAAATAGCAAGAGTCTGTGTTAGTGCAGCTTGTCGTTAATCATCCATTCATTCAGTTTATTCCACAGATGTTTATTAAGCTTCTTTTCTGAGCTAAATATCCACAGATATTTATTAAGCTTCTTTTCTGAGCTATAGATTTAAATGACACTAAAATATTAGTAAAAGGAAGCAAGAATATACAATGGGATAAAGACAGTCTATTCAATGAATGGTGTGAAAACTGGACATTTACCTGCAAAGAAATAAAATTAAACCACCTTCTTACATCATACACAATAATAAACTCAAAATAAATTAAAGACTTTAATGTTAAACTCAAAACCATACAAATCCTACAAAATAAAATCTAGGCAGTAAAATCTCACACTTTTTAAAAAAATTGTTGTTATATAACATTCATCTTATCTCCCCCCTCTGCTCTCCCCTTCCCCACACTCCTTATCTGTCCCCCACAGTCAATCCCACGTGTTGTTTGTGTCCATGGGTCATCGATGCTAGTTCTTTGACTAAACTGTTGCCCTTCCTTGCCTCCTTCTCTCCCACCCCCATTCCCTCCCCTCTACACACTGAAAGTGTGTTCCTTGCATTCATGTCTTTAGTTCTGTTTTGTTTGCTTGCTTGTTTGTTCATTAGTTTCCTGTATTAAGTGAGAATATGTGATATTTAATTTTTGCTGCCTGGTTTATCTCACTAAGCATGATTTTCTCCAGTTCCATCCATGCTATTGCAAATGATAGGAGTTCTCTCTTTCTGCAGCATAGAACTCCACTGTGTAAATGTACCAAAGTTTTTTGATCCATTCATCCACTGAAGGTCACTTAGGTTGTTTCCAGCACTTGGCTATTGTAAAGAGCACTGCTCTGAACATAGGGTTGCATAGGTTTTTTTGAATTGGTGTTTCAGGACTTTTTGGGTGTAATCCTAGCAGTTGAATCACTGGGTCATAGGGCAATTCTATTCTTAGTTTTTTGAGGAAATTCCATACTGTCTTCCATAGTGGTTGTACCAGTCTGCATTCCCATCAGCAATGCACCAGGGTTCCCTTTTCTCCACATCCTTGCCAGCACTTGTTTGTTGATTTGTTGATGATGATGGTCATTCTGACAAGTGTGAAGTAGTATTCTCACTGTAGTTTTAATTTGCATCTCTCTGATGGCTAATGATGTTGAGCATTCTTTCATGTGCCTGTGGGCTCTTTGTATGTCTTCCTTGGAGAAGTGTCTGTTCAGGTCCTTTGCCCATTTTTTAATTAGGTCGTTTGTCTCCCTGGTGTAGAATCATATTAGCTCTTTATATATTTTGGAGATCTAACCCTTGTCTGAGATGTCATTGGCAAACATGTTTTCCCATATGGTTGGTTCCCTTTTTATTTTCTCATTGTTTTCTTTGGCTGAGCAGAAACATTTCAGTTTGATGTTGTCCCATTTGTTTATTTGTTCCTTGTTTCCCTTGCCATGGAAGATATTTTGGTGAAAATTTTGCTGCATGGGATATTTGCAAGTTTTTGGCCTATGTTTTCCTCTAGGGCTTTGATGGTGGCTCCACTTATGTTTAAGTCTTTTATTCATCTTGAGTTTAATCTAGTGTATGTTGTAAGTTCATGGTCTAGTTTCCTTTCTTTTCTTTTCTTTTTTTTTTTGAAGCGCCTGTCCAGTTCTCTCAACATCACTTGTTGAAGAGGCTATTTGCACTCCATTTTATCTTCCTTCCCCCTTTGTTGAATATTAGTTGCCCATAGAGTCCTGGGTTTATTTCTGGGCTCCCTATTCTGTTCCATTGATCTGTTTGTCTGTTCCTGTGCCAGTACCAGACTGTTTTGGTTACTATGGCTTTGTAATATAGCTTGATATCTGGTATTGTGATTCCTCCTACTTTGTTCTTCTTTCTCAGGATTGCTATAGCTATTTGGGGGTTTTTTTTGTTTTTTTTTTTTGTTTTGTTTTTGTTTTTTTGTGTGTTTTTTGACTCCATGTGAAGTTTTCAAGTGTTTGTTCTAATTCTGTGAAATATGCTATTGGTATTTTAATAGGGATTGCATTGAATCTGTAGATGGTTTTGGGTAGTATGGACATTTTAATGATGTTAATTCTTCCCAACTATGAACATTGTATGTGCTTCCATTTATTTGTATCTTTCTTTATTTCTTTCTTCAGTGTTCAGTAATTTTTTGAGTACAAGTTCTTTACTTCCTTGGTTTATTCCTAAGTACTTTATTTTTCTTATTGCTATGGTAAATGGGATTTGTTTTTTAGCTTCCATCTCTGATGTTTCATTGTAGGTGTATAAAAATGCCTTCAATGTCTGGATATTGACTTTGAATTCAGCTATTTTGCCAAATTCAGTTATAGGTGGAGTAGTCTTTTAGTGGAATCCATAGGGTTTTCTATGTACACTGTCATGTCATCTAGAAATAATAACAGTTTTACTTCCTCCTTTCCAATTTGGATACCTTTGATTCCTTTTTCTTGTCTGATAAAACTTCCAAAACTATGTTGCATAGAAGTGGAGAGAGTGGACATCCTTGCCTTGTTGCTGATCTTAAGGGAAAGGCTTTCAGGTTTTGTCCATTGAGTATGATGTTAGCTTCAGGTTTCTCTTATATGGTCTTTATTATGTTGAGGTATGCTCTCTATATTCCCATCTTGCTGAGGTTTTTTATCATAAAATCATGCTGTACTTTATCAAATGTACATTTTTCAGCATCTATTGGTATGATCATATAGTTTTTTTTTTCAGTTTGTTTATGTGATGTATTACATTTATTGATTTGTGAATATTGAACAAATCTTGCATCTCTGGGATGAATCCCACTTGGTTTTGGTGTATAAGTTTTTAAATATATTGCTGGACCCATTTTGCCAATATTTTGTTGAAAATTTTGCATCTATGTTCATCAGAGATATTGGCCTGTAGTTTTCTTCCTTTGTTGTGTCTTGACCTGGTTTTAAGATTAGAATAATACTGGCCACATAAAAAGAGTTTGGGAGTCTTCTCTCTTCTCGGATTTTTTTGGAATAGTTTGAGGAGGATAGTAGTTCTTCCCTAAATGTTTGGTAAAATTCACCTGTGTAGCCATCTGGTCGAGGGCTCTTGTGGGCTGGAAGTTTTTTGATTACTTCTTTAATCTCACTAGTTGTTATTGGTCTATTCAGGCTTTCTACATCTTCTTGATTGAGTTTTGGTAGGTTATACATTTCTAAAAATTTGTTCATTTTATCCTGATTGTCAAATTTCTTATCTTATAAATGTATGTAATAATTTCTTAAAATCCTTTGTATTTCTATGGTATTAGTGGTGATTTCTCCTCTGTCATTTCTGATTTTGTTTATTTGGGTCCTCTCTCTTTTTTTTCTTGATGAGTCTAGTTAATGGTTTGTCATTAACTTGGGCAGCATGGTTGTATTTTGGATTTGTTTTATGTGTTGCTGTTTTCACTCCAGTTTGCTGATGAGAGACACTCCTTCTATTATATCTCATATACTGTTTTTGAGTGGCTTTTTAGGGATTAATAGTTCACGTAGCTCTCAGGTGCTTGAGATTAGCAGCAATCCATTTCCTGAGTCTGCCTCTTTCCCTTGATCAAGGCTCTGCAGTCTACGGTCAGTCGCACATTTTTTGTAATTATATTTTTTCCAATACAGCTCTTCAGACAAGGTAAATAAAAGAAAATACAAACAAATGTGAATACATCAAACTACAAAGTTTTGCAAAAAAAAAGAAAAGATAACCCATTGAATGAGAGAACATATTTGTCAATGGCACATCAGATTAAGGGGATAATATCCAAAATTTATGATGAAATTAAACAACTCAACACCAAAAACAACAACAACAAAAAAACCAACCAAACAAACCACCCCCCCAAAAAAAATCCAAAGTAATCCAATTAAAAATTGAATAAAGTACCTGAATAGACATTTCTCCAAAGAGGACATACATATGGTCAACAGACATATGAAAAGATGCTCAACATGATTAATCATCAGAAAAATGAAAATTAAGGTACAATGAAATATTACCTCACACTTGTCAGAATGGCTATCATCAATATATCAACAAACAACAAGTATTAATGAGAATTTTGAGAAAAGGGAACCCTCATGCACCGTTTGTGGAAGTACAGATTGGTGCAGCCACTGTGGAAAGCACTATGGCATTACCTCAAAAAATTAAAATTGGAACGGTCTTATACCCCAGCAATTCTGCTTCTGGAAATATATCTAAAAAACATGAAATATTAATTCAAAAGAATATATGCATCCCTATGCTCACTGCAGCACTATTTGCAATAGCCATGGTCTGGAAGCAGCCCAGGTAGCTATCAGTAGGTGAGTGGATAAAACAAGTGCGGTACATTTACACAATGGAATACTCCACAGCCATAAAAAAGAAGAAAATCTTATCTTTTGTGACAGCATGAAATGGACCTAGAGAGTATTATGTTAAGTGAAATAAGACAGTCAGAAAAAGGCAAACACAATATAGAGATGATGTATTTTAGAATTGTAAACCTGTAATCTATATATAATTTTATTAATCAAATTTGTTGGGGTGGCATTGGTAATTAAGGTAACATAGTTTTGAAGTGTATATTTATATGATACATGATCTGTATATTGCATTGTGTGTTTACTACCTAAAGTCATGATATATTCTGTCACCATATATATGAATCCCTTTACCCTTTACTACCATACCACCCCTCACCTCTTACAATAACCATGCCATTGTCTGTGTGTGCCTATGTATTTCAGTTTTATATCCAAGATATGAGTGAAATCAAATGGTTCATAGCTTTTTCCAACTGACTTATTTTGCTTAGGATAATATTCTCAAGGTCCATCCATGTTGTTACAAATGGCAGCATTTTATCTTTTCTTATGCCTGAATAGTATTCCATTGAAACATACAACAACTTCTTTATCCAACCCTCTATCAAAGGGCAGTTTGTCTCTGTGTCTATGCCATGGTGAATAATGTTGCAATAAAAATGGGGGTCCATATATTTATGCAAATAACTGTTTTTGAGATGTTCCATGGCTACTCTACAGAGGTTACTAGGTCATAGGGTACCTCTAGTCTTAATTTTTCAAGGAACCACCATACTGTTTTTCCATAGTGGCTATACCAGTTTTTATTTCCACCTGCAGTGAATGAGGGTTCCTTTTTCTCCACAACCTCTCCAACACTTATTATCACTTGTTTTACTGATAACAGCCATTCGAACATGTATGAGGTTGTATCTCATTGTAGTTTTGAATTGCATTTCCCTACTAGCTAGTGAAGTTGAGCATCTTTTCATACATCTGTTCACCATTTGTATGTTTTCTCGAGAGAAGTGTCTATTCAAGTTATCTGCCCATTTTTTAAATTGAGTTTTGGTGTTAAGTTGTATGAATTCTTTATATTAGATATTAACCCCTTGTTAGAGCCATTATTTGCTAGTGTAATCTCCTATTCAGTTGGTTGTCTTTTTGTTCTGTTAGTGGTTTCTTTTACTGTGTAGAAGCTTTTTAACTTGATATAATTCCATTCATTTATTATTATTTTTCGTTACTTCCCTTGCCTTGGAGATCAAATTTATAAATTGTTCTCTATGACCAAGGCCCATAGTCTTGTACTTGTATTTCCTTCTATGTAACTTATTGTTTCAGGTCTTATATTTGGGTCTTTATCCATTTTGAGTTAATTTTTGTACATGGAGACAAAGTGTAATGTAGTTTCACTTTTTATGCATGTGGCTTTCCAATTTCCCAATCATCATTTATAGAGGAGGTTTATTCTCTTTATTATATGTTTTGTGCTCCTTTATGTCTGGCCTCTCAGTTATATTCCATTGATCTGTGTATCTGTTTTTCTGCCAATATCATGTTGTTGTGAGTATTGTAGCTTTGTAGTATAATTTGAAGTCAGGTGGTATGATATCACTGGCTTCCTTCTTTTTCCCCAGAATTGCTTTGGCTTTTTGGTGTTCTTTGTATTCCATACAAGTCTAATTGTCTTTGTTCTATTTCTTGAAAGAGTGACATTGAGATTTTGCTAGGGATTGCATTAAATCTATATACTACTTTGGGTAATATGGACATTTTAACTATATTGATTCTTCTGATCCATCAACATAGAACATCCTTCCATTTCATTTTATCTTTTTCAATTAAAAAAAAATTATTGTTGTATTACATCCATCCCCTTTTTGATCCCCTCTATCCCCCTCCCCACCAACCCATTCCCTCCAAAGTCAATCCCACCTGTTGTCCATGTCCATGGTTCCTTTATACTAGGTTCTTGTCTAAGCTGCTCCCCTTCCCTGCCTCTGCCTCCCATCTACCCCCAACCCCTTTCCCCCTGACCACTGAAGGCCTATTCCTTGTATTCCTATATTTGGTTCTGTTTTGCTTGTTGTTAGTTTTGTTCATTACTGTCCTGTAATGGGTGAGATCATATGATATTTGTCCTTCACTGACTGGCTTATTTCACTAAGCATAATACTCTCCAGTTCCATCCATGTTATTGCAAAGGGTAGGAGTTCCTTCTTTCTTTCTGCTATATAGAATTCCATTGTGTAAATGTACCAAAGTTTTTTGATCCAATCATCCACTGATGGGCACTTAGGCTGTTTCCAGCACTTGGCTATTGTAAATAGTGCTGCTATGAACATAGGTGTGCATAGGTTCTTATGAATTGGTGTCTCAGGGTTCTTTGGGTATAGTCCAAGTAGTGGAATTGCTGGATGAAAAGGCAGTTCCATTTTCAGTTTTTTAAGGAAACCCCATACTGTTTTTCACAGTGGCTGCACCAGCCTACATTCCCACCAACAGTGTATGAGGGTTCCCTTTGCTCCGCATCCTCGCCAACACTTGTTGTTTGTTGATGATTGCCATTCTGACAGGTGTGAGGTGGTATCTTATTGTGGTTTTAATTTGCATCTCTCTGATGACTAGTGAAGTTGAGCATTCTTTCATATGCCTCTGGGCCCTTTGTATATCTTCCTCAGTGAGTTGTCTGTTCAAGTCCTTTGCCCATTTTTTAATTGGGCTGTCTGCCTCCCTGGTGTTGAGTCACATTAGTTCTTTATATATTTTGGAGATCAGACCCTTGTCTGAGGTATCATTGGCAATTATGTTTCAATTTTTTTAATGATGTGTTTTAGTTTTCCATTTCCAGTTCCCTCAAATCCTCTGGTAAGTTTATTTCTAGAAATGTTATTCTTTTTGTTGCAATAGATAAGAAATTATTTTTTGTGTTTTTTTTCTGAAGTTTAAATGTTAGTATATAGGAAAGCAGTGAATTTTTGTACATTGATTTTGTATCCTGCAACTTTACAGTATTTGTTTATTGTTTCTCATAGTTTTTGTTGTTGTTTGTTTGTTTGCTTGTTTGTTTTGTGGAGTCTTTAGGGCTTTTTATATACAGAATCATGTCATCTGTGAAATGTGACATTTTTACATTTCCAATTTAGATGCCTTTTATTTCTATCTCTTGTTTGTTGCTCTGGCTAGGACTTCTAGAACTATGTTGAATAAGAGTGGTGATTTTATTCCTGATTTTAGGGGGAAAACTTTCAGTTTCACCACTGAGTATCAGACTAGCTGAGGTTTTGTCTTGTTATTATGTTGAGGTACTTTTCTTCTATATCCATTTTATTGTCAATCATAAATGTTGTATCTTATCAAATGCTTTATCTTCATCTATTGATAAGATAATATGATTTTTATCCTTTTCATTATTAATGTGATGTATTACATTGATTGATTAAACATGTGAAGCTATCCTTTGCCCCTGGAATGTATTGCAGTATTCAGTTTGCTAGGATTTTGTTTACGATTTTAGCATCTGTATTCATCAGAAATATTGTTCTGTAGCTTTCTTGTTTTGTGTTATTCTTGTCAGGATTATGTTTGCTTCATAAAATGTTAGCAAGTTAGCAAGTACTGTCTCTTCTTCCATTTTTGGAAGAGTTTGAGAAAGATAAATATCTAATCTTCTTTGACTGTTTGGTAGAATTTATTAATGAAGCCCTCTGGTCCTGGACTTATTTTTGGGGAGGCTTTTGATGGTTGTTTCAATTTCCTCACTGTTGATTGGTCTATTTAGACTTTCTAATTCTTTATGATTCAGCCTAGGAAGATAATATATTTCAAGGAACTTATTCATTTCTTCTAGGTTATTGAATTTGTTGGCATATCATCCTCATAGTATTCCAGCATGGTCCCTTGTATATCTATAGTTTCTGTGGTAATTTTTCCTTTTCTATTTCTGATTTTGTTCATATGGGTATTTTCTCTTTTTTTCCTTAGTGAGTCTAGGCAGGGGTTGTCATTTTATTATTTTTGAAGAACCTGCTTTTTGTTGTATTAATATTTTAGTTTTTTTTTTTTTGTTGTTCTCTTTTTTATTCAGTTTTGCTCTGATTTTTTTTTCTCTGCTGAATATGGGTTGCTTTTGTTATTATTTTTCTAGTTCTTTAAGATACGATATTAGATTATTGGGATTTTCTTTCTTTCTTTGACATAGACATGTAATGATATAAACTTCCCTCTTATTATTGCTTTTGCTGCATCCCATACATTTTTATGTTATATTGTCATTCTCAATTTTCTCTATACATATATATTTTTTACCTCACCCACTATTTTTCTTTGATCCAGTCATTTTTTTAATCTCCATATATTTGGGTTTCTTTACTTTCTTTTTGTAGTTGATTTTTAATTTCAAAGCATTGTGGTCAGAGAATGTGTTTGATATAATCTCAAACTTCTTGAATTTATTGAGGCCAATTTTGTGATTCAACATGCAGTCTATCCTTTGGAAAGTTTCATATGCACT
>PVIW01003716.1:142609-157660 GCA_004026585.1 Noctilio leporinus
GGAGGAGGGGGGAGGAGGAGAAGGAGGAGGAGGGCGAGGGGGAGGAGGAGGAAGAGGAAGAGAAGGAGAAGGAGAAGGAGAGGGAGAGGGAGAAGGAAAGGGTTTAAGTAGCTGGGGAGGGGAGGAATACTTAGATTGAGTACTGGGAATGAGTTGTAGCAGGAGAGTGAGTAGATTTTAAAACAAGGTGTCTTAAGTAATTAGGTGGATTGAGATAAGGGAGGAGTAAAAATATGGGAATTGGGATACACTATGATATAAACAGTATTTTCTTAAAATGCACTAATTGTGAGGGTTGAAAATAAGTTTTGAAAAGGATATGTTAGGGATTAATAGTTTGTGTAGTTCTGAGTGTAACTCAGATGCTTGAGGTTAGCAGCAATCCATTTCCTGGGTCTGCCTCTTTGCCTTGATCAAGTCTCTGTAGTCTACAGTCAAGCTGTGTAGTCTTGGAGTGGCAGGGTCTATGGCCGTCACAGTCAGGGCTGATTCTGAGTGTCAGCCTCCCGGTAGGCTGAGTCTCCAGTAGCCTAGCTGGGTTTCTAAGCGGCTGGTGTTTTGGGTCCCTTCCTTCTCTTACTGGTTCTGTGGAAGAACTGCAGGGTGCTTATGTGGTATTGATGGCTGTTCCTCCCCCTCCAGCTACTCGAGGAGGTTTCTGCCTGAGATGGTGATAGGCACTTGGTTCCAATGGTGGGGGTGTGGCCTGCAACTTTGTTTGCTCCTGTGATGGCTGGCCCTCCCCTTGCAGCTCTTGGAGGAGGTAGCCCCTGTCTCCAAAGAACGCCTGGCTCCCTGGGGGGCCTGCAGATAATTTTCCAGCGGTGGCTGGCCCTGCAAGCAGTCAGGCTCTTTGAGGAGGTTTTCATCGCTGCCTCTGCCATGAGGGACTGGCTCTTTGAGGAGCCCTCTCTGTCCAGCTCTTTGAGGAGGTTTTTGTCACCTGCAATGTGTGCACCAGTTGCACCAACAGCAAGTTCCTGGCAAGCAGTTTCGAGTTTTTGTGGGAGCTTGTGCGCAGGTGTGGGTACGTGGGCTCCCCATATTCTAGAGATTTTTTTTTTTCTTGCTGAGCTGTCTTACTTGGTTATTCATATTATTTAATGGGTTCCTTCTTTGTCTAGGCATTTATGTTTAATTGGCACTTCTCTAGTAGATTTAATAGGAAGAGGTCCTTATATTCTTTCCTAGTAGGTAGTGCTGAATCACAAGTTGTTAGCTCTTTTGAACATCTCTGTCTTCCAGATCTCTGTGGGATGGTAATTACCTGGGTTGGTGGTTTCTTCTGTGCTCTAGTCTCCTGAGTCCTAGGGGCCAGCCCTTCGGGGGAATTCTGTGGATGATGGGATCCAGATCTATCAAATCTCAGCACTACCATCCATAGCCACACACTGCTGGTCCTATAACGACAATGTGAGGGGCTGCGGTAGGTTGGGGAACCTAGCCAGATTCTTTGTTGTTTTACCTTCCTTATAATGGTGACCTCAGGCCTTTGTGGGGTTGACCCTGTGTCCCAATTCTAGGACCAATCACAGTGTGCACCCTGTTCTCAGGAATAAAAGTGATTCATTAGTACCAGTTCTCAGGTTTGTAGTAATGTATTTTGCACTGACAACAAGAGTGAAGGGAGGTGAGTTCTGGATGGTTATGTGGTCATTGGATCCTGTGACTTTGTTTCTCTGTCTGGAATGCAGACCATGGTTGCTAGTTGCCCTGTCCTTCCCCATCCAGGTCTCTGGGCTCTGCAGAAGCGCATACTTCTCACTTCTGCAGAAATGCCCACCTGATCGCTTTCTCCTCCCAGCTGAAGGGACTGCCAATCCCAACCTGATTCCTCCCCTTTCCAGGTTGAGCCCCACTGTGAGCTACTGGCTGCAGGGCTGTGTCCATGATTTGTCTCAGCTTTTCTCCCCTTTCACCTCCCCAGTTCACTCCTACTTGTCCACCTTTGGATGTTTCAATGTGCAGATCTCTCAGGCACATTCATGCATTGAGCAGGACTCCTTTGTTAAATTAAAGCTGTTCAAATTGTTAAAATTTATAAAGCAGTTTTTCTCTTTATAAGAGAAAGGGGTATTTTTATACTACCATCCTTCTGACATCACTTCAGTGGCTCTTCTTAATTATCACATGTGTTAATCATCACAACCTGGTAACAGAGTGACTGTCTTACCAGTGAGGAAGCTAAAGCCCACAGAGGTAGAAAAGTACCCAGTGAGAGCCTAGGAGAAGCAATAATTCATGGGTCTAGTTGGAGGAATCAGAGAAGGCCAGAAGGTATTTTCCTGTTACCTGCATGTATAATATCATAAAACATGCAAGAACACAGCATGTTTAGGCAACTATGAATATTTTTGTCTTCTTTGTGTGTAAGTTTTAAGATGGGGGAGAAGTAGGAGATGATGAAGAGAAAAGTAATAGGTCAGATACTGAAGAGGACTGCATGCCATGCCAAGAATCTTAGATGTATCCTATAGAAGATACAAATCTTTTGAATAGTTTTGAACAGATAAATCATTAAGATTTCACTTCAGAGAAATTAAATTTATATAATGCTAATGAAAATGGTAATTAATGGTATAAAGTGTGAGAGATTAATGAATCCAAATGATTTATTACAGCACTTTTTAGTATTTAGGGTGATGTGTAAATGAAATAGCTGTGTTTCTAAGAGTTTGCAGGCACTCTGGCCCTGAGAGAAAGGTAAGCATGATGTGACTTCTTATACCAGCAGGCAAAACCTAGCAGCAGTTTTCTGACCTAGCAAATTATGGTTGCATGTTATCAAACAACAACTGGGGTCCTGCTGCCTGCCACCAACCTCTTCTCAAAGTTCTAGAGGCAAGAGTTTTTGGTGATAAAGCAAAGGAATCTTTAGTTAAGAGCTTCACAATTTTGAGACAACAGCTTTCCACATGCATTAGTTACTCAAGCCTATCAAGTAAGGCTAAACTCTACACCTGAGTTGTCCTAGCATTTCCCCCTGTTAGTTTTTAGTTGTTTATTTCTATAGGGTTAGTTTACAAACTAAAACATAAGATACAAAAGCTACACAATTTTGGAAGAATAGCAGGCTTCTGTTTCAGAGGTCATCCCTCTAGAACACCCAAAGAAGAATAACCCTGCCATCATTTGCCAAGCCATCCCGATTAAGGCTGCACCCAATTCAGTACCTTCCCATCCCCTGGGAAATGCAGATGGGTACAGCATGATCATCCAGGCATCCTTGAGGAAGAAGTGAGAGAGCCAGTGAGTCTGGGATCCCAAGAGCCCTTCTTTTATTTCAAATCTCCTAGCCCATAATTCCATGTGTTCTGGAGACATTTAGTTTCCCAGCCAATCTCATTTTAGACTAGTTACCATTGTCCCCTCTGCCGGCCCCTTCCTGTTCCTCCCCCATGATCTAATCAGATCCCTCCTTATCATGCATACATTTTTACTTGTAAGTTAGGAAATTGAGTTGTTATTCTTATAGGCTGATTGCATTAAAAAATTATTTTGTATTTGCCTTCATGAGCATGGCTAATTTTTAGGCCATCATTTTATTAATAATGATTAGGTCAATTGGTACTTTGGGGTCCTTAAGAGAACAAGAAATTATTGAGAACAAAAAATAACAGTGCCAGTCTCTGCTGATGTACAAACATACATATCTATTAGAAAGTGTCTACAGGAAAATTTTTAAGCAATGACTTATTACAGCACCAATTCCTATTATCAATAACATGATAATTTATTAACCTTTATCTGATAAATTCATGTAACTAACCATTCAAAGCTCATACAAATATAAATACAGATAATGCTAGAATCTTCTTTGTTCAACATCCCTCAGTTCCATTCAAGCCACAGCTGATATCTCAAAAGAAATTTTCCAAACTAGAAGGGATTGGCAAGAAATATTAAAGTTGTGAAAAGCAGGGACATACAGCCAAGATTGCTCTACTTAGCAAAGATGTTGTTTAGAATCTAAGGGCAGATAAAGAGCTTCCCAGACAAGAAAAAAACTAAAGGAGTTCATCATCACCAAACCATTAAGATATGAAATGTTAAAGGGATTTATTTAAGAATAAGATAAAAACTATGAAGAATAAAATGGCAAGAAATATTTACCAACAATTGATTCTAAAAAGCAAAATAAGATCAGAGAAAGAATCATGGATCTAGAGAATGTTTTGATGGTTGTTAAATGGGAGGGGGTGTTGGGGAATGTGTGAAAAATTGAGGGGATTAAGAAGTACCAGTAGCTCTGCATAAATCCTTCAGAATTGGTGTTTCAGGATTCTTTGGGTATATTTCCAGCCATGGAGTCACTGGATCAGAAGACAGTTCCATTTGTAGATTTTTTGAGGAAATTCCATACTGTTTTCCATAGTGGCTGCACCAGTCTGCATTCCCACCAATAGTGCACTGGGGTTCCCTTTTCTCCACATCTTTGTTAGCACTAGTTTGTTGATTTGTTAGTGATGGCCATTCTGACAAGTGTGAGGTGATAACTCATTGTGGTTTTAATTTGCATCCAAGTTTTGGAAACAGCCTAAGTGCCCATCAATAAATGAGTGGATCAAAAAACTGTGGTACATTTACACAATGGGATGCTATGCAGCAGAAAGAAGGAACTCTTACCTTTCATGGCATGGATGCATGGACAATATTATCCTAAGTTAAATAAGCCAGTTGGTGAAACACAAATATATGATCTTACCTACAAGAAGGACCTAATATACAAAAATAAACTAAGAAGCAAAACAGAACCAGAGGAATGGAAATATAGAACAGATTAACAGTGATCAGAGGGGCCGGGGCTGGAGAAGGATAATGGTGGAAAGAAGGGGAAGGAACTAGTCAAATAATATGTATGAATGACCCATGGACATGGACAACAATGTGTAGATACATGGTGGTAGCAGAGGGTGGCCTGGGCAGAGGAGGTCAGAGGGGGAAAATTGGGACAACAGTAATAGTATAATAATAAAAATTTAAAAAATTAAAACAACAACAAAAAAAGAAGTACAAATAAGTAGTTACAGAGTAGCCACAGTGATGTAAATTACAGGATAGAAAATGGAGTAGCCAAAGAATTTATACACATGACCGATGGACATGTGGGGATAACCTGAGGGAGTAGAGGGTGCTGGGTGGAAGGGGCAGAGGGGAAAAATTGGGACAACTATAATAGCATAATCAATAAAACTAATTTTAAAAAGAAAAATAAACATTTTAAAGGTTCTAATTTCAATTTAATTAAAAAATGGGCTAACTTAAAATTGACTAATTTTTAAAATTGAGTAAGTTTAGTCACAATTTTGTGTAAACCAAGGGGAATGAAGAAGACTTCAGATAGCTGTGTATAACAGATTCTTTCTTTTTTTTTTTTCTGTCTTTTTTTTTTTTTTTAACTTTTCTTTTTTATTCTGGGATCATCTGGCCAGTAGAATAAAATTATTTACTGATGCAATCTTTTTTTTTCCATTAAGTAAATTTCAAGGAATACCAGTTCTACTGTCATTGATATGATTTCCAGTAATGGCACTTGCATTATATAAGACAAATCATCATTGGATTCCTGCTTTGAGTTTGGTCTGGCATTCAACCAGGAGAAGTTGATTGTTCATAAGTCTTTCTAACCACAAGATGTTGCTTTCTTGATAGGACAAAATGGAAAAGATCTCCAATTTAGTGATTGTATTAAGACTCAATAAGGATATTATCTTAGGATTTTAGACCTTTTGTGTTAACAAGCTATATTCTTTGTACGTTTCATAGCAACAATACTGAGTTATTTGTTGTGTTTTTTGCTTGTTTGTTTCTTGTTTACTTTTCTCCTATATGTATCACCCTGGTGTTCCTTCATGCTGTTTCTACTATGCATTGTATCTTTCTAGGTGCCACCCTTGCTTCTTCAAGAATTTTAATAAGAATTATAAATCTACATTGTCCACATACTTGGAAATAGCTTCCCGATCTTATTCTTCATCATTTTTGCATGAACATTTGGCATAGTTTGAGTAATGGCACACTTTCAGAAAGCATACTATACAAACAGGTGGTGCTCTTTGTTGCCTAATGGGGGTGCCATGAGCTTACTGGCTGTTTACTAATAAGCCAGTCTATCACTTTGTTTGCTACCAGTAGAGCTATCATTATGAAGCTACCACCTCCTTTTCTCAAATTAAGCTGTAGTTTTCTTGCTATCTTGTTATTTTTCTCTTCATTAAGAAACTATGATTTAGCAAAAAAGGACTTGAAGTCAAGAAAATGCAGGTTTGAATCCTGGCTTGGTTACCAACTTGCTAAGTGATTCTGTTTCCACATTCATGACATAGATAAAATAAACCAACCTTAAATGATGGCTGTGGATTTTTAATTATGCAATACTAGTAAAATGCTAATATTTTATTTGTCATAGACTAGATCTCATAAACAGCTAGTGTAGTTGCTATTGTGTTATTTTAAACACAATTTTACTCTTCATTGTTGACTCATGGATTGTTGAAGTGAAACATTTCTTAATTTTTGGCCCCTCATGTTGAAGAACAGAAAGCAAGGCATATAAAGATAAAGGTACTGCTCAAAGAATAGGGTGGCCGAAAAGAATTAGCTCTCCTCAAAACATCTCAATACTTCAATTTTAACTTATGACATATCTATTTTACAATATCTGCCCCATGCTAATATTTCCTATGAATGGCATTACTCCTCTTCTCACTTCATACCATGCACTTGTGGACCATTTTGTATGTTAACCTAGTAATCAGGAACTCTGTTTCATTTTCTAGACTATATCTAATGTTTCATATGAAACTTTTGGATTTTATGATATTTTTCACATTAAATAATTTCATAAGTTTAATAGTTTATTTTAGAAATGATATATGCAAAGTTACTTCACTGAGGGGTATTGTTTAAGTAAACCTACATTTAACAGCACATACGCAGAGCAGTTTTCCTGGCTGCATAATACTGTAATACATTTGAGCCCTTCTAGCCAAATTAACTAAAATAATTTATTTAAACAATTCTTTTTTTTTTTTTTAATTTTATTGTTGTTGTGTTACATCCATCCCCTTTTTGCTCCCCTCTGTCACCCTCCCCACCCACCCATATTTAAACAGTTCTCAGGACAAAACTATTTTCTTGAGTCTCTCTAACTGATACTTCATGTTTTGACAGGGAACATTTTATTGTGTCTATTTTTTCTTCTTGTAATATAATGTGATGTTACATGATTAGCCTTGCCAGCTTTGAATATTAGGAAATAAAACATAATCAATGAACCTTAAAAATGTCAAACTTATTTGAAAAATCAATTGATTGGATTTTTATGAACTTGTTTTCCATTGTCACGTAGTGTAAGAGAACTCATGGTTTTGCTAATCTGTTATTTGTGCTTTATCACAATATGTAGACATATAGATATTAACAATTTGGATAGCACTATTTAAAAAGTCTTCTTCCATGGAAGCCACATCAAGCTTCATAACTTTCAGTGACTAACACCTATCATACATGACTATCAAAGATAAGAGAGTGAATTGTCAGTTACTCAGGGACTGGCCAGTCAATTGGTAACATTAACCAGGTTCTTGATTTTTCTTTCTCTCTCCTTCCTACATGTCTAATGATCATATCAGAACACACTAGCAATTTAGTCGGAAACTAAAGAAAATTCAAATTAAATGATTATGTTTTATGAGTAAATTATCTTTTTAATTTACACAATTTGGAAAAAATATTTAAAACATTGGCTTTTATTTGGTTTTGATACATGTTTCAGTATTAAAATTCTTTGAATAGATTAAGAATGAGCCCTGGCTGGTAGCTCAGTGGATAAGGCATTGGCCTGTGAACCCAAAGGTCGATGGTTCTATTCCCCATCCATGGCACATAACCAGGTTGCAAGCCAGGTCTCCAGCCAGGTCCATGGCTGGAGGCAGGTGAAAGGCAACCATACATTGATGTCTGTCTCCCTCTCTGCCTCTCTCCCTTCCCCTCTCTCTGAAAATAATAAATAAAATCTTTTAAAGAAAATGACACAGATGATCATTTTGATTTATCAGTTCTATGACTTAATGTTTTTTTGTTTTGTTCTGTTTTACTCATTCTCAATTTATATTTGTACAGACATATTTGTGTGTGCTGAGATGCAGTTTGTATGTGCATATGTGTATTTTGATGAATGTCAAATAAATTCAAACCATTGATAATTTTCAATTGAGTAGCTATTTTCATGTAGAATTAATAATAATGGACATTTTGGTGAGGTAAAAAGAGAACTTAAGGTCTTAGCAATTAATCAAGGTATAAGGACCTTAAAATTGTTCCCATCTGTAAAAACATCATATTCACAAGTGACTTATTTTTGAAAACAACAACAGAATCCAGCTCTGGTTATAGAAGATATAAATTGTTATCTAATAACATAAAGATTACTCAAAACTACACCACTTGAATTCTTGGAAACTGTAAAGCTTATATAGATCCCCACTCTCCTCAACCCATGGGCATTTTTAATATGCCACAAAGTAGGAGTTTCTGCTCAGGTAAAGAAATAAAATAAATATCTCTCTCTAGAGGACACTTAGGTATATTATACCCAATTAGACCTGTGCTGGCTCTATGAACTCATCCTAATCAGAGTGGGTGATAATAGTTTATCATTTTCAACCAGAGAATCCATCCTACATTGTAACTTAAGTAGTCAGTAAATGGTTGAAAGTTCTAACTTAGTTTGATATAGGAGACATGAGCAAATTGCCTTGTAAGTCCTGAAGCCCAAAACATTGAATCAACAAAAATTATTATGGAGAGAAAAATGTATCTAAGCATAATTAACTTTAACTTATGATAACACCTTATTTGTTGAAGAACTTATAACTTTTATTATTTCCCCAGTTCTTTTCAATATTTACCACGTGTGTATTTTATTTATTTATTATTTATTTATTTATTTAAACCTCAATGTATGGTAGGTAGAATGAGAGGAAGAGAAACATCAGTGCATGGTTGCCTTTCACCTGCCTCCAGCTGAGGACCTGGCTAGGGACCTGGCTTGCAACCTGGTTATGTGCCCTCACTGGGAATCTAACCAGAGATCCTTTGGTTTATAGGTCAATGCTCAGTCCACTGAGTTACATGAGCCAGGGCTATTTTTTATTTTTAAAATTTAATTTTATTGATTTATCATTATTGTATTACAATTGTTTCATATCCCCTATTGTTTCCCCCTATCCTTATCTGCTGTGAACCTTTTTAAAAATCAGAATTTCCTTAATATTATTACAGATTAAAATGTGTAGCTATATTTATATTTTCATTTTATTTTTATCATATGAACTCTGTAAGCAAAACAACTAATAAAAACATATTAAACATATATTTGGTACATACATTTAAACATGGTTCACATCCTCATAGTTGATCGATGTTCAGAAACCAAAGTTGAAGAGATGTCCCTCTGTGTTATTTTTAAATTATTATTTTTTACAAAAATTTGAGAATTAACTATTTTTTATTTTATTTTATTTATTTTTAGAGAGACGGAAGGGGAGGGATCAAGACATAGAGAGAGGCATCAATGTGTGGTTGCCTCTTGTGCACCTACCAACTGGGGACCTAGCTTGCAATGCAAGCATGTGTCATGACTGGGAATTGAACCAGTGACATTTTGATTTGCAGGTCAGTGCTCAGTTCACTGACCCACACCAGCCACAGTGGAAATGAACTATTTTAATCCTAGTAACTTGTGTATGGCTTTCATTGAACAATTAAGATAATCTCTGATCCACAAAATATAATGAAACTTTATATAAATGTGTTGGATAGATGAGTGACTCATATTAATGTTGAATAAATCAAATATTTCATCATTCTCTCAATTTTTCTAACCACTTATCTGATTTCTATACAGATAGTTACACTGTACCCTTTTAAGTCCATTCATAATATCATTAATCTTTGCCATGAGCATGCTATATTTGTTTTTGTTTTTTTTTTTAAAGATTTTATTTCACCATTTTTAGAAAGAGGGAAGGGAGAGAGGCAGAGAGGGGAGAGAGACATCAATGTATGGTTGCGTTTCACCTGCCTTCAGCCACAGACTTGACTGGAGACCTAGTTTGCAACCTGATTATGTGCCCTGGCTGGGGAATTGAACCTGCGACCTTTGGGTTTGCAGGCTGGCACCTTATCCACTGTGCTACCAGCCAGGGCTATATTTGTTAAGTAAATGTTCACTACATTAGTCTTATTGCATTATAATTGAAAAAATACGGTCTCTTTAGTCTAACATTAATGTTTGTAAACTTCAGTAAAATTTTCCCTATGGCTATATTTTTATTAGCAAAAATTATTCCAATCAGATTTCAACCATTTCTTTTTCATTCCTTTAAATTAGTAAAACTTCAATGTTTTTGTGTTTTCTTGTTTTACAAGATTCCAGGCTCTGGCTGGTGTTTCAGTGGATAGGCACTGGCTATCAAACCCAAAGGTCACTTGTTTGATTCCTAGCCAGGTCACATAATCAGGCTACAAGCCAGGTCTCTAGCCAGGTCTGTAGCTGGATGCAAGTGAAAGGCAACCATACCCTCTCTTGCTCTCTCCTTTACCCTCTCTCTGAAAATAATAAATAAAATCTTAAAAACAAAAAAATTCCAAATGCTGTAGAACAACAGTAATCAATGTGATTTATACACAAATTTTTATATGTAAAAGAAGGGAAGCAACCTTGACATCTGAGCAGTAAATTATTAATGAAGAAATATTAGACATGAAAAAAACATTCATGTTTATTTTCCAAGAAAGATAGAATTAAAAACAAAAATAATACTTTTCTAAGATTAGGAAATCTAAAAGTAATAACTACTATAGATATCAGCTACTAAAGAGAGCCTAGAATATATCTTGCTGAGACTCACCTACAAGCTCCCAATAAATTTCTTTATTTTCACCAGCTTATTTCCCACCAGCTCTTTATTTTCCATCAGCTTACCCAAATCTGACTTCATGCTCACTATTCAGTTTTCTAATCTTCATGAATTATTTCCCCATCTATTGGGCCCGCATTTTATTTTATACATTGAAAAATAATTGCTTCTTTGTATATAGCTCAGTTGCATAATTTTCTTACTTTCTGGTAATATTTCATCCTTTTAATGTACTTATACATATCTTATTCCCTGAATCAGAGTATAGAGCCATTGAGTACTGGGAACATGTTATTATTCTTATGGGCTTCCCATGACATCTCTGTCATGACTAACAACAATAGACTTGAACAATACATTCAAGTGTATGCCTACACTTGAATCTTCCCAACATATGTAAAACTCTAACCATCATAAGCTTCTCTTTGCTTTTTCATTTTTCTTAACTGATTAGCATGCCTGCCATTGACTAAACCAGATAAGGAAAGCCATCTTCCCTAGTCCCATAAATTAGTAAGATTTCTTTGGTGTACTTAAGGTTTTCTGTTCCCCCTATTTGTTTGCAAGTAACTTAAATTCAGATAGCTGTATATTTCCCACTGTTTTATCTTTAACCATTAAAAAATAAGTTTAATAAACATTTTAATGAGCAACAGATGATTAGAGAGATAAATGGTTAGGTAAATAAGTTTTAATACATAATAAATATGTGTCAAAGGAATGAGCAATACAATTTATACAACAATACCATTGTTTACTTTTTAAATAATGTCCATACCTATGCAATGGAGACATATTTGCTGACTTTATAGTGCTATAGTTATAACAAGTGAAGCAAGATGTTAGAAATAATTTTAAACTCTTAGACTATGTAAATTTGACATAAAGTCTTTATTGTAATTTATATTTCTTCAACATCAGAAAATCATGTTGTAAATTGTGTTTAAAATCCACTTAATAATTTATTAACTTTAGTATGACAGAGATTATAATAATGATGAAGTTAGGAATCAAAGATCATAAGTAACATTATTGAACATTTACTGTATGTTTGATATTCACTCTGTTCATTTATACAAACATTGTATGTGCCACTCTGAATTGCTGATTTTCTTATTAAACTCTAGGAAGCATCATATATCAGACTATAGAAAGCAAGGTCTGTTTTCTATTTCACCACCCAAAATATCTACTTACAGTTTTTCATTCTTTGTCCTTACCTATGCAATGGAGATAATATTGCTGACTTTGTAGTGCTATAGTTATAACAAGTGAAGCAAGGTGTTAGAAATAATTTAAACTCTTAGACTACATAAATTTGACATTGTCTTAATTGCAATTTATATTTCTTCTACATCAGAAAAACATGTTATTCTCACTCATATCCAAATCACTCCACATCCGAATCTTGTACCTCAGTCAATCTGGTATATTCTCTATATTCGAAATAGTTTTGGATGTCATGTGCATCACATTGGGTATTTCTGTGCTTTTTCTCTTGATTTCAAATGAAAGTTTAGCTCTGATATTTCCCTTTTCTTACATCATTTTCTTAATAAAATATTTAAGTGACATATGGGTATATGTAAGTCACCTCATTCTCAGCATAAGCAAAGAAAAATTGAGCTAGAACTCTTAAAAAGAAAATGCCAGTTATGTGTTAACTGGAAAGGAAAAAGGATTGTTTCAGCTGTCAGACTGGATAATGTGTTTAACCACCACATCAGGATTCCAATCAATTTATGCAGTGACTTATTTCAAAAGAAATTTCCAATAGAACAAAAATGAAAAAAGACAGAACTCTAAAATTCCACCTACCCATAAAAATAATTTTAAAAGCTTGGAAAAACTACCTGAATCTGACCAAAATCCTAAAGAAATAGGTGAACCCTCAATCAAGAAACAACAGATGAATCTTGGTAACAGGACAGTGAATTTTGTGATGCTTTCATTTGCTCTGGTCTCATCCCTTGCTCCTCAGGTTAGTGGTGACAAGATCGCAGGCACACTGCATTTACAGAACAGGTTAGTGCTGGAGGGAGTGGAATAGACCCCGTTCACAGAGAACTGGGGTTGCTGTTTGACCCAACTGGTATCTCCCTGAAGGACCAGTTCTAAAGAACTTCCTTAATCTCTTATAACTCAGAAATCTCCCTGCAGCTATCAAAGAGACATTTGTCAAAAATATTTTAGGGAAATACATTATTCACTCTTGCCTGAGGTGATGAGTAACAGTTGGAACCAAAAATAGACTAATCATATACTTGAAATAAAAAATTAAAGAAAGAGATGTTTGAGGGAAATAAAGGCATTGAAAAGCTCCAACATATTCCCTGAAAACAATAGAATAAAATTAGAAAACTAAAACAATTATAAAAATATGGAAAATTCACATATATATGGAAATTAACACATCCTTAAATAACCAGTGGGTCAAAGAAGAATCACAAGAAAAATAAGAAAATACTTTGATCTAATAAAAGCAAAACACAACATACCAAAATTTATGGAATGCAGTAAAACCAGAGCTCAGGGGAAAATTTATGGCTAAAAATATGCATCTTTTTAAAAAGTTATCTAAAAACTTAAGCTCCACCTTAATAAACTAGAAAAAGAACAAACTCACCCAAGGCAAGCAGAAGGAAGTGAACAATAAATATTCAAGTATAGATGAACAAAATGGAGATAAGGAAAAAAACTGAGAATCAATGAAACCAAATATTGATTCTTTAAAAAGATCAACAAAATTGACAAATTTTTAACTGCACTAACCAAAGAAAAGTCATATTACTAAACTCAGAAGTAAAAGTGAGTATATTACTACTGACCTTACAAAAATGAAATAATTATCAAAATGCTATAACAAAAATATATCAAAAATTTAGATAAAATAACCTAAGACCTAGAAACATACAAACTATCAAATTGACTCAAAAGAGATAGAAAATCTTAATAGATTTGTAACAAATAGGAGATTGCATTAGTAATATAAAACCTCCCAACAAAGATGATCCCAGGATCACTGGTGAATTCTATAAAACATTTAAAGAAAAATTACCATTACTTCTCAAATTCTTTTTTTAAATTATATTGTTGCTGTATTACATTCATCCCCTTTTTTTTTTTGACTTTTTATTAAATATTTTATTTCATTTTTTTAAACATGAAAAAGACATTTATCGAAGAAAATGTTTATTGAAAATCACTTTTCAAAGGTGATTTTATTTTAGGGAAAAGCTAGAAGTTGTAGAGCATCAAACCTGGACTGAAGGGGAGCTAAGTCACCTGGGTGATTTGATGTTTTGCCAAAAATCACTGCACCAGACATGACGCATGAGCATATGCCTTGTCGTAATGAAGCTACCAATCACTACTTGCCCACAGATGTGGCCTTCTTAATCATTCAAATAGTTTCCATGGAGGAATGTTTGAGCTTAACACAAATTTGATGCAGATCTGTTGCTCTACTTGCTCAGTCATTTTGAATGTAGTGACCACACAGTTCACATGCTCACTCAATGACACCCATTGCCTCACTGACTACCACAGTGCAGTCATCATTGTTCACACACATGTATTCCAGTCCACTGTCCTTGGCGGTCAGGCTAAATCAATGCTGCTTAAACCGTTCTCATTATCTTAACAATGGCTGGACATTTTTCAGACAGACCATGTATGTGCAATGCACATCCCAAGTATCTTAGAGCAAAGTATAAAAAGAACAAGTGATTCACAGTATGTGGGGCTTTGCTCACCTACTTACAGTACCATATACATATATACATATGTATGTATATGTATATAGAGAGATAGAAGTTGTGTCTTAAATGAGCAGGGAGCTTCAGGAAGACTAACAAATTATTCTTGTGCAACATTTCCTTGGAGAACTCCTGATTTTTGCTTCATGATCAGCCCCAGCTTATAGCCGGCCACCTCATAGAAGTATACTTGATCACTGCAGCAGCAATATATAGAACTTTTTAAAAATGTCTTTTAAAAATTGTTGTTCTATTATAGTTGTCCCAGTTTTCCCCCCATTGTTCTCCACTAGCCCATTCACCCTCCTGCTTCCACAGTCAATCCCCAATCTGTTGTTCATGGCCATGGGTCATTCATACATGTTTCC